>PVJI01032339.1:0-12328 GCA_004026765.1 Micronycteris hirsuta
ACCGGCCAGGTTCACACTTTTCTGCACATGCACAAACTATCCATTTTGTTGACAATTTTCAAGATAATGTGGTATCCATTTTTATCAAAGCAAGCCACATATTGATACAGAAAACACTCTTAAATCCTAGTTTTCTGGAAACATTGGTTATTGTAGAAGCAGAGCTAAATTTACATAATTTGTTTTTATTATTATTATGTGACATTATTATTATAAATGTTTTATGAATCCTATTAGCATTTAAACAGTTTTTGAAAAGCTGAAGTTACAAATCAAGGATGCAGATGAAAGTATTCTATGAAATTTTTTATTTTTGCTGTCTGCCATGAGAAACTAAACATGCTTTCTATTCTGTGATATTTATTTATTTTTTATTTTTTTATTGTTGTTCAAGTACAGTTTTCTGCCTTTTCCCTCCACCCCAGCCCAACCCCCAGCCCTCCCCACCACCCTCCTGTTTCCATCCCCCCCATTATTGTCCATGTGTCCTGTATAATTGTTCCTGCAAACCCCTCATCCTTTTCCCCTGAAATTCCTTCCCCTCTCCCCTCTGGTCTATTCTGTAATATTTCTAGTTGAGAATCAGTGCCCTGAATGAGAAAGGGAAGGTGTAATTTGACATATCCATTGTCAATCATCTTGGTAAAAAGAGAGGGGCAGCCACTCTGTGCCCAAAGAATTTCACGTCCCCGGACTCTGGCTGCGAATGAGCCCCGCACTGCGGGCACCGTCTACAATGAGAGAAGCTTCAGTGTCTGGGGTTTGAGAAAAAATAAACAAACCTGTCAGCAGAGGGCTGAGAAACCAGAGTTTGTAATGCCTGATGGTTAATGTAATGTTATTAATGTAATAATCAAAAAGGACTTAGTTTAAAAACCATTTTGAAGTCCCACACAAAGGCCAGTGAAAGACTTTCCACATTTCTACCCTCTTCCCTCGCCGGCCAGCACCATGGGAGGTGCTATGTGCGTCCGCGGTCCAGAAACCCGAGGAGCAGTCCACAGTGATGCTCCAGGTGATCGGAAAGGCGCTCTCCGAGCTTTCTCAGGAGCGAACTGTGGAGGCCCTGCGCTCCTCCAAGGATCCCGTGGGATCCCAGTGCTGAGGTGCTGCCCCCGCCTCTGGGGGGACAGCTCCCGTCACAGCCTGCAGCTGGTGGACAGTGGCACTCAGACTGATATCACCTTCAGGCTGCACCTGCCCACCATGTCCGTGGTCACCCTGGAATCTATGTCCTGTCTGAGCTGCCCCTTCAGCCATGAGTATTAGGACCCAGCGGAGTTCAGCGAGAGCAGCCTGCAGGAGGCCAACCCTGGGGACCAGCAGGAGTAGAGGAGGGAGTTATGCAAAGCCAGCCACCACCAGGACAGGCTGGGCCCGATGGTTTGCTGCCACACAGATGGTGGAGAGGACCTGGGCATCAGCGCTGGGAGGTGAATCCTGACAGCACTGCAGCCAAAGGCGAGATTGGAGAGGGAGACCAAATCATCCGGGTACACAGTGTGGACACCCAGAACAGCAAGGAAGCCATGACCTTGCTGAGCCAGGGGGAGAACACCAACATCTCCCTGCTGGTGGCCCAGCCTGAGAGCCAGGCAGCAAAGCAATGGAAGGACCAGATGACTTCCTAGATGACTTGGACTGAGAGAGTGAGGGGGACTTGGGTGTTCGGAAGTTGAAATCACCCCTGCCCAGCAGCTCGGAAATGAAGAGGAGAAAGAGCCCCCTCCAATGTGAGCCCAGGAATCACCAACAGCCAGGACCGGACAGTGGGGTGGGCCTGACTGAGGGAGAGCATCTCCAAGGAGGAGAGCATCTCCAAGGAGGAGAGCTCTGAGCACGACCTGCTGGGAGATGAGTCCCAGAGAACCACCGGCACACCTGGGACCCTGTGCAAGTTTGGCCTGCAAGGGAACACCCTGCAGACCAGGGACTCCCGCTTCAGCCTGGACTCCCTGCTTGCTGAAGGGGCTAGGCTGGGGGTGGCCAACACCCTGGTCTCACCTAGCTTGAGTACCAGCACTACTGGGAGCTGCTGGAGATCAAGCGCCATCTGGAGAAACGCAACCAGTCCAGTCAGGCCTTCTCTTCCCACTGTGCCTCCTATGGCAAGAGCGCCTAGGACTCACCTGCAATGAGAGCCTGCACCATGAGATGGTCACGCTGGAGCAGGAGCTGAGGCACCTGGAATTCCAGTGCCAGCAACCTCCTGCCGGCGCAGAAGATGCAGCATCTGCGGGAGCCCTGCATGAAGGCCTGGCTGCTGGAGGAGACCGTCTGTGAGCATGAGGGGTGGGGCCCAGAGGGGTGAGTGGGCAGCAAGCCCAAGAAGCATGAGCTGTCCGACATCTCTGAGTTGCCTGAGAAGTCTGACGAGGACAGCACCAGTGCCCACAACAAGGCAGAGAGCTGCCGCAGCACTGCACTGCTCACCAAGTCCCTGCTGGAGAGCCCCCGAGGCGGCAGCTGCTGGCAACTCCAGCTTCAACCAGACCCCCTCCAGCCCCCTGTTGCCACACACCCCAAGGCAGCTCCTCCACAGGGGTGCCCCACCAAGTTACAATACCTCTCCCCGGATCCTGAGGTGGGCTGGAAACAGCACTCAGAGGACCGTGACTGCGGCACCAAGACAGGGGTGACCCTGGCCCCAAGGGCAGCCCTTACCTCTCTAGGTGCCACGGAGACCAGGGCCAAGAGTGTGAGCACTGCCACAGCTGTGTGCAGCTGGCCTGACTGCGGCCTGGAGGATCTGGGTCATGGCTACTTGAGTTTGGCCGTCAGCCCTGGGGTGGACAGAGCACCATGCACCAAGTGGATGGTCAGGGTGCACAGCGATGGAACCCACTATGTGGCCAAGCGTTCTGTGCATGATTACCTCCAAAAAGCCCTGGCCCTGAAGATCCCAGAAAAACGCAGTGGCAGGACCACTGAGGACGATGCAGGGAGCAAGATGAGAATAGGCAGCTCCTGAAGCAAGAAGAAGCGAAAGCAGCATCTGATCTGGCCTGGGAGCTGCAGGGGCTATGTGAGGGTCCAATACAGAGTCGGCTGCAGGGCCTGAGGGAGCAGTGAACTGCAACAGCAAGGCTGGGCTCCACATCGTCGCCTTGAGCCACCGCAAAACTATGAAGAAGTGGAACAAGAAGATTCTAGACAGCTGGATCACCATCCAGTTGCTTCATTGTCATGCTGTTTCACGGCACTCGCTAGGCTGACAGCAAGCAGATATACAACCCTATGCTCCCAGCCACTGTCTGACCCACCCAGATGGGAGCCAGCTGCACTCCACGCAGCCCTCTGCCCAGCCCAGGTCCACTGAGCCTCAGGGAACCCCACCCCCTACTCTCCCTGAGAATCTAGTGTGTGTGCACATGTGTGCACACCTGTCTTCATGTGTGTATGCAAGGATTTGTTACTAGAGAGAAGCCCCTTGTGTGTACATGTGTGCACAACACAAGCCCGGGCACAAGCAGGTGCACACACCATACACACCCCTCCAGGGCTCTCTCAGTGTGGGTTCTTGGGGACAGGAAAGTTGACCTGAAAAGGAGGTGAACAGGATTCTCCTCAGCTCCAGAGAATGTCCAGCTTCTGAGCTGAGCAGGCTGTGCCCTGCTGGGAGCCACAACAATCTGTAGACAAAGGCAACCCTGGTTTGGATGGGTTTTCTCCCTTCCTGTGCTTGCCCATTGTTTTTCTGTTTTGAGCACCTGCCCCGGGGGCTGGCAGCTCCTTCAGGCAGCCTGACAAAGGTGAACCCAGCAGTGAGGGCTGGGAAGGAGGTGGGTGGGAGGAGTAAGGGATGGAGGGTGGGGGTGGGAGGGAAGGGCGGGGAAGGAAAAGGATGGGGAGGAAGGGAAGAACAGGAAGCAGCTCTCCAGTCTCACCCTGGGAGCTACCGCCTCTGTGAGCAAGGGAGAGCCCAGACTGGAGGGCTGAGGGGCCGTATCCACCCAAGAAGAAATAACGGAGCCCAGGGCTGGGCCTGACTCCATGTGGAGTGTGGCTTCTCTTCTGAGGGCCGTACTCAGATGTCACAGGTCCAGAAGCCAAGGCCCATGAGTAAGAGCAAAAGGCCTTTGTGACAAGACCCATGTGGAGTTGAGGGACTGGCCTGGGCCCCAGTGAGAGGGGCGCCAGGCCAGCTGGGCTGACCGGGGAGATGTCCTGCACCCCATTCTGCAGGCGTGGCCTGGGCAGCCCTCAGGGGCTGGCGCACCTAGTGAGAGCCGCCTCAGCTGCCCGGGCCTCTGGGCCTCAGAGAGACTCAGCCTGGAGTCAGACAGACTGCTCACCCACCCCGCCACTGACATCACGACAACAAAGCTGCCTTTTTATGGTGTTTGAAAACAACAACAACAACAACATATTTTGACTGTTATCTCAGAGTCTTGAAAATTTCATCCTCTACTTATAAAGCAGAACCAATAGATTAATTTAGGGTCTGATAAGGAGAAGGAGGTCTCCCTGATTTTCTCTTCCATCAAGAATTCCGGAGACTTCCGGCAAGATGGAGGCATAGGTGGGCACACCATGCCTCCTCGCACAACCAAATGAGGAAAAATCCGCAATTTAATTAAACAAAAACAGCCAGATCTGACAGAAAATCAAACTGAGAGGAAGTCCGACAACCAAGGAGTTAAAGACACATTCATCCAGACTGGTAAGCGGGGCGGAGCCGGGCAAAGAGAGTGTGTGGAGAACACACAGCAACCGCGGTTTACGGAGCACCAGCAACGCTGCAGCTGCCAGGAGGGACCCGTGGCGACCAGCGCCTGGCCCACCCGGACACAGCGGGGCCGAGATTGGTGGACCCAGCGGCTCATCATTCGTGCGCAGATAAACCGAGAGGAAAAACAGGGAGCAGAGCAGACCGAGAATCCCACCAACTCAGGGAAATAAACCTCAAACCACCGATTGAATACACCTGTAGGGGTTGAGGCAGCAGCGAGAGGAACTCCCGGCCTTACGGGGGAGTTCATTGGGGAGACCCACGGGGACTTGGAGCTGTGCAGGCTCATCCACCAACCCCACAGCCAGCACAGAGGGGCCCAGCGTGCTTGAGCGTAGAGGTGTGAGTGTGGCAAGGGGAGCAAGCACCATTGTTCTCTCAGGACCCGCTCCCACAGGCTTCGTCACAACACAGTGTTTCCATGCCCTGGTGAACTCATAAAGCTCTGCCCCTTAAAGTGACAGGTGCACTGAGGGAAAAAATGGCCAAAATGAATGAACAGATCAAAGTTGCAGAAAAACCACAACTAAGCAACCAAGAGATAGACAACCTATCAGATGCAAAGTTCAAAGCACTAGTAATTAAGATGCTCACAGAATTCGACGAAAAACTATCGCGATTACTTGAACAAATGAAGGATGATATAAAGGAAAGGAGGAGAAATCTGTGGGGAACCAATAGGGATGAGAAGGAAACTGGGACTCAAATCAACAGAGTGGACCAACAGAAAGAAAAAAACACCCAACCAGAAAGGAATGAAGAAATAAGAATTCAAAAAACTGAGGAGGGGCTCAGGAACCTCCAGGATATCCTTAAACGTCCCAACATCCGTGTCATAGGGGTGCCAGAAGGAGAAGAGGAAGAGCAACAAATTGAAAGCTTATTTAAACAAATAATGAAGGAGAACTTCCCCAAGCTGGCGAAGGAAATAGAATTCCAGGAAGTCCAGAAAGCTCAGAGAGTCCCAAAGAAGTTGGACCCAAAGAGGAACACACCAAGACACATCATAATTACATTACCCAAGATCAAAAATGAGAAAATCCTAGAAGCAGCAAGAGTAAAGGGGACAGTTACCTACAAGGGAATTCCCATAAGACTGTCAGCTGATTTCTCAAAAGAGACCTTGCAGGCAAGAAGGGGCTGGAGAGAAGTATTCCAAGTCATGAAAGGACCTGCATCCAAGAATACTCTATCCAGCAAAGCTATCATTTAGAATGGAAGGGCAGTTAAAGTGCTTCTCAGATAAGGTCAAGTTCAAGGAGTTCATCACCACCCAGCCTTTATTGTATGAAATGTTAAAGGGATTTATATAAGATATGGAGGGATATCAACAGGTAAGAGGATGGAGGGAAGGGGCAGAGAATAAGTAGTATAAATGGTAGGTAGAAAACAGACAGGGGGAGGTTAAGAATAGTATAGGAAGGGTAGAAGCCAAAGAACTTATGTGTGTGACCTATGGACAAAAACTAAAGGGCGGGGAATGGGGGGATATGGGGACGGAGGGGAAGAAAGGGGGGGAAATGGGACAACTGTAATAGCATAATCAATAAAATAAAAAAATAAAGTAAAATAAAATAAAATAAAATAATTCCTCCAATATGGTGTCAGCAGAGAACAGTCATGAAGCTGAGCGTCAACTCAGAAATGAACCACTGGGCTGGGTTTCTTGGGGGTGGAGGGTTGTCATAGGGAAACGTGGTAGGTAAATATCCAAGACTCCTTTCCCTTCCCTTTTTGATTGGACAACTGTAGAGAATTAAAACCGTGGGGTGTTTTTCATTCTCATGGTAAACGTCCTAAGGTTTTGAAGGAAAAGCCAGATGACCCTCTGCACAGAACAGGAATTTGAAATGGTGTTCTTTAAAGCAGGAGAATATTAATTAGGATCCTATCTCCACCTAGAGGTCAACAGTGGGATCTAGATTTGGAGTAAGAAATAAGGGAATTTGTCGACAATTTGGAAATATTTCAACTTTCTTAATGGAAATGTTAGAGTAAAAGTTAGGCATAACCAAGGGCGTGAGTCACACAGACACGGCTGGACGCGGAGGCTTTGGCAGCAGCACGTTTCTGAGGTTTAGCTGTGCCTTCAATAGCAGCCGTGAAAATATGCTCACCATTGCTCTGCGGCCAACAAACCCTAATTATATTTTTAAACAATTGGCTATAAACAAAGCCTACCAACAGAAGACAGCCCTTCAGCATCATCAGGCCTGGGAGAAGAGGCCGGCATTAGCAGAGACCCCGATGTCTGTGAAGAGAGTGGGCTCGTCAGAGAGCACCTGGGGGAGGGCTGCCCAGGGGGCCCTTGGTGGGATGGGAACGTCCCCTAGTGAGCTGCCCAGTGGAGCCCTCTGTGGGATGGGAACGTCCCCTAGTGAGCTGCCCAGTGGGGCCGTCTGTGGGATGGGAACGTCCTCTAGTGAGCTGTCCAGTGGGGCCCTCTGTGGGGTGGAAACGTCCCCTAGTGAGCTGCCCAGTGGGACTCTCTGCGGGATGGGAACGTCCCCCAGTGAGGTGCCCAGTGGGACTCTCTGCGGGATGGGAACGTCCCCCAGTGAGGTGCCCAGTGGGACTCTCTGTGGGGTGGAAACATCCCCTGGTGAGCTGCCCAGTGGGGCCCTCTGTGGGATGAGTACGTCCCCCAGTGAGGTGCCCAGGGGGTCTCTCTATGGGAGGGAGACATCCCCTTGCTGAGCTGCCCAGTAGAGTAACCATGAGCCACGTGTGACCCTTGATCACTGAAAATCTAGTGGCTAGTACAACTAAGGGGCTGAAATTTTCATTAATTTTGTTGCTATAACCACGCGTGACTAGCGGCTACCACAGTGGACAGGCAGAGTAGAGATCACAAGCGTTCCCTGAGGAAGCGCACGCGCTCTCTCAGGAGCTTTTAATGGGGGCAGAACCGTATCCACGAGAAACTGCTAGGGAATTGAAAATGAAAGAATTCAAAACCCAGGGAGGATGGAGATACTCTGCCTTGTCTGATCATGGCTCATTAGATTTGGGGACATCAGAATCCTAAAAACATAAAAGTCCTGCTATCAAGTTAATAAAATTACAAAAGAGTTTCAGGAAGCATCATAAACAGTCCAATTCTAGCAGAGACAGAAGCTACAGCCCTCAACTCACGCAGTTGAATGTGCCGGGAACCAAGCCCGAGGGAATCACTGGGACAAAGAGCTTCTAACCATGAAGAGCACAGGCCGCCCGTGCA
This sequence comes from Micronycteris hirsuta, assembly GCA_004026765.1. Lineage (NCBI taxonomy): Eukaryota > Metazoa > Chordata > Mammalia > Chiroptera > Phyllostomidae > Micronycteris > Micronycteris hirsuta. The sequence goes on from PVJI01032339.1 coordinate 7,953, forward strand.
CACGGAAGGGGCACTTCACCACCTCCTCCTCCGATTTGCCCTCTGCGTGTGCAGAGCTTTGCCCTCTGTGAGGCAGAGCCGGTCACAGGACAGATCAGGAGCCCCGGGTCTCCCTCCAGACCTGCCGCAAAGGGAGAGCTGTCTGGAGACACACCAGCCGCCATTAAAACACCATGGACAATGGGCAACAGTGAAGAATTCTAGGACATTTGGGACACAGGATCAAAAGCAACTTTTAATTATGAAAACCTAACCTAATAATAGGGGCTATTTTGAATATTGGGCAACAGGTTCTGATAATATTACTGAGGTCACAGAAAACCCAAAGAGTTTCTATGCTGATGTCACTGGCCCTGGGGACATTATTTGAATTTGCCGCTGTAATTGTGGGAAATGGAAAAGCTCCCACTTTGAACTTCTGGAATTTCACTTCAGGACCAAAAACGTGTTAATATGAAACTGTGCCAAGTCTCTAGGACAGTGTGTAAAATATCAGTTATGCTAAAATAGCTGGAAGAACTTTAGATAATCTATTCCACCAACAGAATTCTTGTAGAATGTACTAAGTGCCGGGGACTGTTCTGAGTACTTCACATATATTTAACTCACCTGATTATAAAATGAATAAGTAGATGTGGCTAGTGTACCTGATATCATTTCCTTAGTAAAAGATGCTGCCAAACCAGCCTTTGCTTAGCACATATGCATCTGTCTGGCTGGTGTATTCTTTTTTTTTTCAATATATTTTATTGATTATGCTATTACAGATGTTCCATCTTTTTCTACCCTTTATTCCGCTCTGCCCTGCAACACCCCCTCTCACCAGCATTGCCCTTCCTTAGTTTATGTCCATGCATAAACTAAGAAAGGGTCATACACATAAGTTCTTTGGCTTCTCCACTTCCTATACTATTCTGTACCTCTTCCTGTCTATTTTGTGCCTACCATTTATGCTTCCTATACCCTGTACCTTTCCCCCAATCTCCTCTGTCCATCTCCCCACTGACAACCCTCCGTGTGGTCTCCATTTCTGCAATCTGTTCCTGTTCTAGTTGTCTGCTTAGTTTGGTTTTTTTTTGTTTGTTTATTTGTTTTTGTTTCTTTAGCTTCAGTTGGTGATAGTTGTGAGTTCGTCATTTTACTGTTCATATTTTTGACCATCTTCTTTTTCTTAGATAAGTCCTTTTAAAATTTCATGTAAGAGCTTCATGAGGATGAACTCCTTTAACTTGACCTTGTCAGGAAAGCACTTTATCTGCCCTTCCATTCTAAATGATAGCATTACTGGGTAGAGTAATCCTGGATGTAAGTCCTTGCCTTTCATGACTTTGATTACTTCTTTCCAGCACCTTAGTGCCTGCAAGGTTTCTTTTGAGAAATCAGCTGACAGTCTTATGGGAACTCCTTTGTAGGTAACTGTCTCCTTTCCTCTTGCTGCTTTTAAGATTCTCTCCTTATCTTTGATCTTCGGTAATGTAATTATGATGTGCCTTGGTGTGCGGTTCCTTGGGTCCAATTTCTTTGGCACTCTCTGAGCTTCCTGTACTTCCTGGAAGTCTCTTTCCTTCACCAGATTGGGGAACTTCTCCTTCATTATGTTTTAAAATAAGTTCTCAATTTCTTGCTCTTCCTCTTCTCCTTCTGGCACCCCTATGATTCAGATGTTGGAAGAGTTAAAGTTGTCCCAGAGGTTCCTCAGCCTCTCCTCATCTTTTTGAATTCTATTTCTTCATTCTGTTCTGGTTGAATGTTTATTTCATCCTTTTGCTCCAAATTGTTGATTTGAGTCCCAGTTTCCTTCCATCACTGTTGGTTCCCTATACATTTTTCTTTATTACATTTTGCACAGCCTCCACTTTTTCCTTTATGTTGTGACCATACTCAACCATTTCTGTGAGCATCCTGATTACCAGTGTTTTGAACTCTGCATATGATAAGTTGGCTATCTCTCCCTGACTTGGTTCTATTTTTTGGAGCTTTGATCTGTTCTTTCATTTGGGCCATATTTTTTTGTCTCAGTGTGGCTTGTAAGGGGCAGAGCCTTAGGTATTCGCCAGGACAGGGCAACCCACATCGTTCAGTTGTGGCGCTTTATGTGGGGGAAGGGTTCGAGAGGGAACAATGCCACTTGCTAGGCTCTTGGCCAGCTTTCAGTCACTTCCCCCCCTACCCACAAGCAAATTGGGCTCTTCTGGTGTTGATTCCTAGGTGGGTGGGTTTGTGTATATTCTAGGACCCTGTGGGTCTCTTTAACAGACTCTCCTGTGAGGCTGAGTTTCTCCCGCCACCACAACCCACACAGGTGTTTTCAGTCATAAGTTTTGAGACTTTCTTTTCCTTTACTAGAACCCTGGGTTCATGGTCTGTCTCATTCCTCAGTTGTTCCTCCTGGTTTATCCACACTCAAATGTGGGACCACCGGGTCCACCAGCCATGGCCTTGCCCGCCCAGTCCTCCAGCCACTGCCTTGCCATACATCCTCTCCACCCCAACTGTCCATCTGCGCCCCTCCTACCAGTCTGAATGAATGTTTCTTCTTTAACTCCTTGGTTGTCAGACTTCAATACAGTTCAATTTTCTGGCAGTTCTGGTTATTTTTTGTTTTTAAATGTGTTGTCCTTCTTTTGGTTGTATGAGGAAGCAAAGTGTATCTGCCCACACCTCCATCTTGGCCCTAGGTTTCAGTTTTTGGCTGGTGTATCCTTGTCAACATCAATCAAGTCTGTTCACCACCAGTATTTTACTTGCACTTCTCTGCCCCGACAAGTCACATTTACTATATCACCACAGGGACTTCTGCCCCTTTGAGGGATAATCCAATAAAGCAGAATTTAAACAGATGACCTAAATCCAATTCAAGTATCAAAATTATTCATTACAGCCCGGCTGGTGTAGCTCAGTGGATTGAGCACAGGCTGGGAGCCAGAGTGTCCCGGTTCAATTCCCAGTTGGGGCACATGCCTGGGTTGCGGGCCAGGTCCCCAGTGAGGGCCATATGGGAGGCAACCATACATTGCTCTTTCTCCCTCCCTTCTCCTCTCTCTAAAAATAAATAAATAAAATCTTTAAAAAAAAAGAATTTACAAAAAAATTATTCATTACACTAATGGCATATTAACTAGGGGTGACTTGAAAAGAAGTATCCCATAAGGAATTTTTTGGGGAGGGTAAAAATATCCTTTATCATGATTGTGTTGGTGATTACACAATAAGTTGGTTTGTCAAAACTCATAGAACTATATAGCTAAGGAGGATGGATTTTACTGTAGGTAAATCGTATCTCAGTATACCTATTTTTTTTAAGCAATTGCAAGCATGGAATTATGCTTGGAATTATGCCAAGTGAAATAAGCCAGTCAGAGAAAGAGAATTACCATATGATTTCACTTGTATGTGGAATCAGATGAACAAACTGAACTAACAAGAAAGATAGAGACAGACTCATAGATAGAGAGCATGCTGACAGCTCTGGGGAGAAGGGAGTTAGTAGTGGAGGGATTGAGCAAAAAAGAAAAAAGACAGAAATAACTAATGGACCTGAACAACAATGTGGTGATTGCTGGGGGCCGGGGGAAGAGAGAGGTGGAAGAAGGTGTAGGAAGTATATCTGGTAATGGAAAAAATAAAATACACAAATAACTAAATAAGCAATTGAATCCAAACTCTGTCTTCCCTTATTGATTTTTAAGTATATTTTATTGATTGTTATTACAGTTGTCCCATTTTCTTTCTCCCTTTTATCCCCCTCCACCCTGCACCTTCCCCCCACCAGCATCCCTGCCCCTTAGTTCTTGTCCATGGGTCATACATATAAGTTCTTTGGTTTCTCCATTTCCCATACTATTCTTAACCTCCCCCTATCTATTTTGTACCTACCAATTATGCTTCTTATTTCCTGTACCTTTTCCCCCATTCTCCCCCCTCCCCCTTCCCACTGATAATTTCCACTGATAACCCTCCATGTGATCTCCATTTCTGTGATTATACTCCTGTTCTAGTAGTTTGCTTAGTTTCTGTTTTTGTTTTCTTTTAGGTTCAGTTGTTGATAGTTGTGACTTTGTTGTCATTTTACTGTTCATACTTTTGATCATTTTCTTTTCTTAGATAAGTCCCTTTAACATTTCATATAATAAGGGCTTGGTAATGATGAACTCCTTTAACTTGACCTTATCTGGGAAGCATTTTATCTGCCCTTCCATTATAAATGATAGCTTTGCTGGGTAGGGTAATCTTGGATGTAGGTCCTTGCCTTTCATGACTTTGAATACTTCTTTCCAGCACCTTCTTGCCTGCAAGGTTTCTTTTGAGAAATCAGCTGATAGTTTTATGGGCACTCCTTTGTAAGTAACTGTCTCCTTTCCTCTTGCTGCTTCTAA
>PVJI01032340.1:0-12295 GCA_004026765.1 Micronycteris hirsuta
TGCTCTGTAGAATTCTCCTGTGAAACCATCTGGTCCAGGGCTTTTGTGTGTTGGGAGTTTTTTGATTACTGCTTTAATTTCTTCCACTGTTATTGGTTGGTTCAGGCTTTCTGTTTCTTTCTTATTGAGTTTTGGAAGATCATATTTTTCTAAAAATTTGTCCATTTCTCCTAGGTTTTCATATTTCTTGGCATACAGTCCTTCATAGTAGTGACTTATAATCCTTTGTATTTCTGTGGCATCAGTTGTAATATCTCCTCTTTCATTTCTGATTGAGTTTATTTGGGTCCTCTCTCTTTTTTTCTTGATGAGCCTGCTTAAAGGCTTGTCGACGTTGTTTATCTTTTCAAAGAACCAGCTCCTGGATTCATTGATCCTTAGAATTGTCTTTTTAGTCTCTAAGTTGTTTAACTCTGATCTGATCTTGGTTATTTCCTTCCTTCTATTTGCTCTGGGTTGTCTTTGCTGTTGCTTCTCGAGTTCTTGTAGGCGTAGGGTTAGGTTGTTTGTGTAAACTACTTCTGTTTTTTTTAGGTAGGCCTGTATTGCTATGAACTTCCCTCTCAGGACTGCCTTCACTGTGTCCCATAAGTTTTGGGTTGTTGTCAGTTCATTTTCATTTGTTTCAAGAAACTTTTTGATTTCTTCCCTAATCTTGTCCTTGACCCATTCATTGTTTAACAGCATGCTATTCAGCCACCATGATTTTGAATGTTTTGGATTTTTTTCCTTTGTATCAGTTTCTAATTTCAGTCTCTTGTGGTCAGAGAAAAAACTTGGTATGATTTCAATTTTCTTGAATTTGTTGAGGCTTGTTTTGTGTCCTATCATATGGTCTATTTTTGAAAATGTTCCATGTGCATTTGAAAAGAATGTGTATTTAGCTTCTTTGGGGTGAAGGGCCCTATAAATATCAGTTAAGTCCATTTCTTCTAGGGCATTGTTCAATGTCACAGTGTCTTTGCTGATATTTTGTTTAGAGGATCTGTCCATTTTTGACAGTGGGGTGTTGAAGTCCCCTACTATAATTGTGTTGCCATCAATGTCTTTCTTGAAGTCCTCCAAGATTTTCTTTATGTATTTGGGTCTCTTGTGTTCGGTGCATATATATTTACAATATTTATGTCTTCTTGGTGGATTCTTCCCTTGAGTATTATAAAGTGTCCTTCTGGGTCTCTCTTTATGGTCCTTGTTTGGAATTCTATTTTGTCTGATATTAGTATTGCTACCCCAGCTCTTTTTTTCTTGTCCGTTTGCTTGGAATACTTGTTTCCAGCCCTTCACTTTCAGTCCGTGAAAGTCTTTTGTACTGAAGTGGGTCTCTTGTAGGCAGCATATGTGTGGGTCGTGCTTTCTTATCCATTCCGCTATTCTATGTCTTTTAATTGGAGCATTTAATCCATTTACATTTAAGGTTATTATTGATAGGTACTTATTCGTTGCCACTTTTTTTCTTCCCGTGTATCTCTCTCTCTCTCTCTTTTCCTTCTTTTCCTTAAATCAGTCCTTTAGGATCTCTTGCAGAGCTGGTTTGGTGGAAGTGTATTCTTTTAGACTTCTTTTGTCTGGGAAGCTCCTTATTTGGCCATCTATCTTGATTGAGAGCCTTGCTGGGTACAGTAGCCTTGGTTGCAGGCCTCTGGTTCTTATTACTTGGAATATTTCTTGCCATTCTCTTCTGGCTTGGAGTGTTTCCACTGAGAAGTCAGCTGCTAACCTTATCGGGGCTCCCTTGTATGTTACTTCCTGTTTATTCCTCACTGCCTTTAAGATTCTGTCTTTGTCTTGGAATTTTGCCATTTTAATTTTGATGTGTCTTGAAGTGGGCCTGTTTGGGTTACTTTTGATTGGGACTCTCTGTGTTTCCTGGATCTGTGTGACTTTTTCTCTCATCAGATTAGGGAAGTTTTCCATCATCACTTTTTCAAACATGTTTTCTATCCCTTGCTCTTCTTCTTCTTCCCCTTCTGGTATCCCTATTATACGAATATTATTACGTTTCATGTTGTCCTGCATTTCCCTTAATACCTCTTCATTCTTTCTGAGTCTCTTTTCCTGGTCCTGCTCTTTTTGGGTGTTTTTTTCTACCTTCTCTTCTAGCTCGCTGATCCGATCTTCTGCTTCATCGAGCCTACTTTTGATTCCTTCTATTGTGTTCTTTAGTTCAGATATTGTATTTTTCTATTCCGCTTGGCCCTGTTTGATAGTTTCTATTTCCTTTTTCATGCTGACATAGTTTGCAGTGAGTTCATTGTAGTTTTCCTGTAGTTTCTGGAAATTCTTGCGAGATCATTGAGCTTCTTGAGCTTCCTGATAATCAATGCTTTGAACTCAATATCTGATAGTTGGCTTGCCTCTGTTTCGTTTATCATTGTTTCTGGGGTGTTTTCCTTTCCTCTCATTTGGGGGTTGCTTCTTTGTCTTCCCATTGTTTGTGAGATTCTTTTTGCTATCTTCTGTTTCTTAAATTAATCTGTCAAGTTCTCTGGAGTAGCAAATTTAATTTTGTCTCACTGTCTCTGTTTTTTGGACTGGCCCCTATCCAGGACTGACTCTGGTCTTTTCACAGTTCCAGGTTTTAATGTCTCACCTGTAAGTAAAGAGGAGAGAGGACGAGGGGTAAAGAAAGAAGAAAAAGAAAGAAAGAAAGAAAGAAAAGGAGTGAAGGAAGGGAGAAAGAATTCTATAGGGAAAGGAAGGGAGGAAGGAGGAAAAAGCATAAAGAAGGAAAGAGTGGAAGGATGAATTAAAAGAAAAAATTTTTTTTTATCTTTTATAAATTAAAAAATAACAAAACAAGCCCTGGCTGGTGTAGCTCAGTGGATTGAGCGCGGGCTGGGAACCAGGCAGTCCCAGTTCGATTCCCACTCAGGGCACATGCCTAGGTTGCAGGCCAGGTCCCTGTGAGGGCCATGTGAGAGGCAACGATACATTGCTGTTTCTCTCCCTCTCTGTCTCCCTCCTTTCCCCTCTCTCTAAAAAAAAAAATAAAAATAAAATCTTAAAAAAAAAAAGAAAAAACAAAACAAAACAAAAAAACAAAAAAAATAAAAAATAACAAAACAAAACAAAACAAAAAAGTAAAAAAAAATAGAGAGAGAGAGATATGAGGAGGAGGGGACTAAGAATACTATAGGAGAAGGAGGAAGAAGGAATTAAAAAATAGTGAAGGACAGAGAGGAAGAAGGGCTAAAAAAACAAAAACAGAATAAAACAAAACAAAAAAAACCCCAAAAACAAACAAACAAAAAAAACACACACAAAAACCTTCAGCTTTCTGATTTTAAAGCTGCCTGGCCAGGCTTCGTCCGGCTTGGAAGATATTAGTTTTGCTTTTCTTCCTTCCTGAGGTGTACTCTTCGCTGTTGTCCAGACCCCAGCCCAGTTCCTCGGTGTGCTTCTCAGTCCAAACGGTCTTTTGATGTGCACCTGATAGGGGCAGCTCTCCCAACGCCTATTTTCTCTCCGCTGGTCTAACTAATAGGTTCTTTCCATGCCCTTTCTGGATAGTTTGGACCCTGCTCTGAGTTAAGAGTTTGTGCAGTCTGCAGCTCCGGTCTGCCATCCCCCTCAACAGGGTGCTTCTGCCTTATTCCCACAAAGCTGATTGGTCCTGCTGGGCTACGTGCGCTGGGGCTGGATGGCAAGGGCTTTGTCCCCAGCTGTAGGCGTGAGCTCCGCACACCTGTGCTGGCTTTTAACTCTGTCCCTGGGTATTGCGCCAGCAATCCCCAACCGAGGGGCCTTGGTTGCCCACTCTCCCTGGTATTTTTGAGCTGTGTGCCTCTGTTCCCTCTCTTGTCTGTCCCCGGAATGTGCGCAAAGAGCTCTGGCTGAGGGGCCCAGTTGTGCACTGTCCCTGGTCTTTTTGAACTGTGCACGATTAGACCACGGATCGCAGGTGCGCGCGGCCCTTAGCTTCCCGTTTGCTTTTGCAGGTCGCACTTGGCCGTAGAGCCACTGACTGCAAGGAGTTCCCAATTCTTCTGGAATGAGCTGGGAAAGGCCTAGGTCCCCGAGTTCAAACAGCCTCCAATTCGCCTTGATGGAAGCGCAAGCTGCCGCAGGCCGAGGGCCGACCCTGTTCTCACTCCAGTGCTATAGGCAGACTTCCCTGGGCCTCCGGTTCCCGTCACCTGCCTATCCGGGTCTCGCACCAGATCCATCCTGGTCGCACACTGACCTCCGGACTGTTGGGGGCGGGGCCTCTCCAAATAGCCACGGAGCACCACTTTTTTTCCTGTTATTCCTCTCCGAAAAATTCTTCTTATTTACGCCCGCGAGACCAAACAAGCATCTGACCACTCACAAATCCCAATCTGGCTCCCTCCCCAGGAATCTTGTGCCCCATCCAGTGGCTGCTGGGTCTGGGACTGGGGCCCGCCCTGCTCCCCCGGCTGGTCCTGAGAGGAACCCTTTCCTTCCGAAGCACTCCGCTTACCGTATGAATGTTCAAATTCCCCTGTAATCTTCTTGGTCAACAGTCATCACATGTGCTGGAATACTGCTGGGTTTTCACCCTGTTCCTCAGAAAATCAACCAGTGGGCAGGAGGAAGTAAACTCTGTTCCCCCTATCTCACTGCCATCTTCCAACTACCCTGTCTTTTGTTAAAACCATAAAATTGTCTCCATAGGGAGTTATTTCAGCATACCATTCAACTCACAGACCAGAAAGTAAGTCTTGTTCAAGCTCTCAAAATATTGACAAAAAAAACTCCTTCAAATACAAGGTCACAACAACCAGGTTGGGCTGGCTACCTTTATGGAATAATAAAATATTTCACACTAGGTCAATGCCTTCCCATTCACTATAAAATTTCCTTGTCCTGAGAGTTGTACAGAGGACATGAGCCTGCCTTCCCCAACACACACAAACATTTATATGAGGAGCAGGACATGACTTTATGAAGTGAAATAAGTTCTAAGACCAAGAAAGGTCATGAGAGAGGAAAATTTCACCTAATGATTAGGTGAGAGGACATAGGAGCTGAGAAGGGGTTCTCTGTGTCAATAGTACTGAGGTGTCCATGAGAACATGTCAGGGCTCGCTCCGGGGTAATCTGGGGTCAGAGAAGAGGTCTAGCCCTCCCTTTACACACTGTCACCTCAACAAAGGCAATCATTTTTCTGCAGAGATCAGGACTATCCTCAGGTGACGGTTACAAACATAACTATGGATAGTGAGTGGCTGAGATGTCTGGAGGTGCATAGTGGCCCCAGGTCCCATCCCCACTCTCTCTCTGTCACATCCTCTGTTTCCCACAGAACTTGTGAATGTGCTAACTTTCCAGTCAATAACACCATGGTCACAGAGCATAAGGGCACTGTAGTGCTGACTACTATACAAGTGTGACCTCCACTCAGTGGTTGTACAACAGTGAGAGCCTGAAGCTGTTTTAGAAGATGAAGCTCTCCTGTGGCTACAGAACTTTCACCACAGACTTTGTCAGGACAAAGCTGTGGGAATTATCAGTGTGATGTCATGAAGACCATAGTTTCTTAGAAAGGGAGACCCTCAATATGGGTATAAAATATGAGTGACCCTTCTTTCCTCACCTGTTATTAAACGCTCAATAAATCTTTTGCATTTTTCAAGTAGATATGCTGTGAGAGTGAAAAGTTGTTAGAAGACTTGCATTGAATCATAAATGCTCAATAATAAAAGCTGACATTGTCATTGCTGTCGTCTTCAGGTTGCATTTTATACCAGGTCCCACCTTGGTTGAAGCTCTTACTGTCCTCACCCGTGGGACTTCTAGATGGTAACTGTAATTTACAGCACTGTGTTCTTACAGCCTGGTCCCCAATAAACCTTAAGGCAACAGCTTCCAAGTACACAACCAGCAGAAATCAGAGTAATAATGAATAATTAATAATAGATCAGATATAGTAAATATGACCCCGTCTCATGGTCAGATGGGTAAAACTGGATTGGCGTATATTCTGCCCTCAAACTGTAAGTAAATGTTATACAAGATGCAGAACACAAAGAAATGAGACAGTACAACTTAGGTCATGATACCTTAGAGGTTCAAAATGACCCGAAGTGTTTTTCTAATAAAGGCCTGTGGGACCAGCTGCCTCCCATTTACCTGCTTTTCTCTTTGAGAACATTTGGCTTTGACTTCCATCCAAGGTGAAGGTCTTGCTGCATCACCAATGGTTGATCACTCAGCAAGACAAACGCTGCCACTAAGACTTCCCAAGGATCCCTTCCTAGCACTTGAGACAATGTTATTTAACCATAAGATGGGTCACCAATGAATCTTTTAGGTTGATTTATAAGCAAAGAGGGCAGTGTAGATGAAAAAGGGACCACATACTAAACCTGACAAGCTCAGGGGAGGCCTGCATGGTTGGACTCACAAACTCAGAGTCATGGAGTACCCACGGAGGATGGTCTGAAATTAAAATTCTAACCAAAAGTGAGTCATGGTGAGTAGTCATGTCCAAGGTCATGTCTTTCCCGATGAAGGTCAATTGTTACCTTAAATTAGAGTGTTTCTTTTATTTTTATTTCTTTCCTTTACCATAACATATCTTTCAAATGTCAGGGTCATTTTCTTTATTCCAGACCCCTCACTGCAGCATAGCTGAGACCATATACCCTCTCATTACTATGGTTATTGTGTTTATTATTAACTGCTATCTTTCCTGTACCATCCAACATAACAATTGTGCCTATTTGTTTTACTTTTCACCCAGTCTCAGAGATTTCTGCACTTTGCATCCTCCAGCTCCTTAATGGATTTCCTGGAACCCCTTAGGCCTCTGGCCTTCACTGCTCTGTATGAAATAAGGGGCGATACTGCCATGTTTCAGGACATTCTCTCAGTCCACTGCAGTTTTGCTTCCCACAATTATTGTCATGTTTGGGCCAAGGAGACTCAAAAAAATTCCCATCAGCTTGAAACATTTCTTACGTTGATAGCTGAAAATTCCAAGCTTCTTATCAGAACTTGGTCTTTCTGGTGACCTGCCCTCACTCTGCAAAGATCCAGAGGCCTGCCAAGAGTGGCCTCATCACAACAAAAGACACTCTTATCACCCTCATCCCTTAGAAAATTCCCAAAGAGTTAGCAGCTTTTTGCTAAAATCCAAAAAAGAAGACCAAACACATTTTTGTGACATCACATGAGAGAACTGATTCTTCTCGAGGTGGAGTCACTTGGCGAGAGTCACAGAGCCTGCAAATGGACTCTGTATTATCAGTGGGCATGTGGCATATATGCTTCTTTTTTAGGGGGGTTCTCCTTATATCAGAGAGATTGAAAAGTTAAACACTACCTTACCCCTACTCCTAGTGATTGAGAATCCAGATGTAAATTAAATGCAGTTTCTGAGGTGCACTGGTTCATAATTTAGAAGCTGGAAGGGAGATGGGGCCATTATTTCTGCTACTGTGGTGACTGATGGGTGGGCTGTGGCAGACACAGCTTTATGTGAAGAAGCACATGTTTGTTTGACCTCTGGGTGTGGCTGTGGCTGTGTGCCCTTGAGACCAGACGACCAGGGTAACTCTCTAAGTTTTATTTCTATAGCTACTCAGTGGTTCTACAAGCACTGATTCTTTGTGTTAAAGACTTTTCTGTACACAAGTTCATGGCAGGTTTGCTTGTAAGAGCCCAAAACTGGAAACAACACAAGTGTCCATAAAGGGTGCATAGATAAACAAAGTTAATGCATCCCTGGATGAGATATAACTAGAGAATAAAAAGAAAGAGCTATGGCAATATAGCCAAATTTGGCCTCCGATTAAATAGTTTATTATAAAAATTTTGAAAATGCCAGAAAGTACCAGTGAATTTATAATGAAAAAACAAAAAACTGAAGAGAGTTCCCTTAACACTAAAAACGGAGGTGGAGAGGGGAAGAACAAGGAGATTACAAGAGGGCACAAAAAGACTTTAAGAGTAAGGGACACGGTCTTTACTTTCATTGTACAACTTCTCTGGTGCATGCTTCTGAAAACACTTCATAAACTGCATACTTTCAACATGTTAAGTATATTCGATGTGTATTGAATATACTTTCAATATATTCAACGATAATTCAATGCACATATTAAAAATATATATAATCTATGAAATATTGCCTAAAGTATAAGTTGAATACAAAGCACAAACTAAAGAAAAAAGAGATATCCAAGTGTAACATGACATCTGCTTGCCCATGTTTCTACTTGTCCCCAGGGGGTGGCAGAATTACTCTGCAGATGGAGCCTTTCTGGGGCACCGCTGACTCCACCTCAGCAGCACCCATAGCGCAGCAGGGGACCAGCCTCATCAGCGTCCCTCATTACACCGTCTCTCTGACTCCTCAAGCTCCCACAGTGGACTCTGTCTACTCTTCCATTCAGCCAAGCATCACCCCTACCAAGGTCAGTCTTCTGAGGAAGCTTTTTTTTTTTTTTTAACACCTTCTGTTCTTTATGGAGTAAATGTCCACTAACTCCCCAGGTTTCAGCCAGAAGGCACTTTCTCAGAAGTGCTCTCCGTGCTCCCCAGACCAGCTGAGACTCAGTCACACACTCTGGAGGGACCAGAGTTTTGTTTTGAGGCCCTTCACTGGATGATAATTAAGTTCCCAGAGCCAGGATTTATCTGACAGCCTGTCTCTGTTACAAGGTAAAATGAATGAGCATAGGGCCCACACTTGTCTTACTCTGTTTGGAGTTTCCAGGGCTCAGCCAAGAGCCTGACACATGACAGATGCTCTGTAAACACTCATTAAATCAACAAGGGAAACTGCACAGTGGACGTCTGTTACTCTGTGTGACACTTGCAGTCAAATTATGTTCTTACAGATACAAAGGCACTGGTGCCAGCATGACAGGAGGATGCTGCCTGCTTGGGAACATCCTGGGTCAGGCTTTTACTTCTCATACATTCAGGAGGAACGAAAGGAACTTCCTAACAGTGAGGAGTTGGGCTGCATTTCATTCCTGCAAAGTTACAGCCCTCCACAGGCCCACCTTGTGAGTTATGTCTCAGCAACCAAGGCCTGTGTTTTCCTGCTCTCACAGATACCTGACCAGACAGAAACACTGGATCCTCAAACCCTGGAAGAGTTCCTCCCAGGGGAGGAAAGGGTACACCCTGACCTTATAGGAATCAGGGGAGACTTTTCATTCACAAAATTCTTAGTCTGTGGGACACCTGCCTGTTGTCTCTGAAGACATGTCTCCCGTTCATGATGTCCTGGTGAACAAGGGAAACTTCCTGTGCAGAACTGGGCAAAAGAAGCCAGAATCTGTGGAGGCTTCCATCTCGGAGGGGCTGAGGGCTCTGAAAAAACCTCTCTTCTCTTCATGAAAGAACACACAGGGGCCCTGGTTGAGTATTCACCTGGAGATGCTCCTGCTCCTGCACCCAGAGGGCCAACAGGGATGCAGAAATGACTTATATGCAACACCCCAATGTAGCGATGGCAGACACACAGGACATATTTTTGATGGACCTGCTAGGCCAGTACCTTCTCCCAAAAGCCTCAGGAGAACCTTCACCAGGCTCTTATTTGGATACTTGAAGGCAGAGAGCTCTGTATGGCTCAGCAATGGCCCCTGGTGGGACAGTTCTCCTGACACTGGAGTCATAATATTCATGACAATGTCTACCTTTTCACTGGGCTCATCCTGTATTGGTCAGCGACCCTGTGCAGCACCTGACATTGGCTGCAGGTCTGCTTCTGTCCTCTAGGGGACAACACTGAGATACACATGAAATAGGTTCAGGAACCTGACTTTGGTTAAGAAGATGGAGAAGTAGCTTGATTTTCATCCCCTGCTTCAACAGACTTTTCTCGGGTCCTCCCTCTTAACTGCTCTGTCCCACTTGCTACTTCTAGAGACTGTTAACAGAAAGGGGGCTGTGCAGCACACTGATAAGCTCAGGGGGCCACATGGCAGACCTGACAAGCCTCACAGGATATTCTCATCAGAAATTTCTAACTTGTTAGGTGACGGCAGGTTGCCACATCACAGGCCTGAATTTTTTTAAGAAAGGTCAGTCTTTAATTTAAGTGATGCCTGATCCATTTCTGTGCACCTTGGATAGCATAACTTTGACACGTCACAGTGATTTTCTTCTCTGGAACATTCACGTCACAGAGTCTGGGACAAGTATAAGACCACAGCGTCCTTTACATTATCTGGTCCCCTGCACACCTCCTCTGTGTCCTGTAAATGCTCACTATCCTCTACCCACCAAAGTGAAAAGTATATGTGTCCACTTTGCCTTTTTTTCCAATTCTGGAGATTTCTCTGTTATGTTTTCTTTCACCTCCTTCTAGATTTTATCCAAATTTTATCATCTACTTTGATGATAATGTATAAAATAAGCTGAAAACTGCCTTTCTTCAAAGGATTTGAGTCCTTTCTCCAAGACAGATGAGGTCAGGTTGGCTCAGATAAGCTCATTACATTGCTGTACAAGGTTGAACTTTTTTTTTTAACCTTGACAGAGCCTAGGAGCACCTCCTCTCTCAGGGGTTTCTCTGTTGGTCTCTACTCCCTGCCTGGCATCACCCATGGGCAAGTCTGGTGATGACAAGGAATCTGCCCAGGGATAGCTCACAGGTTTTCCCAGCAGCCAGCAGCACAAGGACAGGTCCTACAAACAAACTGGGACAGGAATAGTCCACCTGAAAGTGTCTCTTGAGAACCAGGCAGCCCACAGGCACCCGGCCTTTCACAACAGTCCCTTCTTCTTGGGACACACAGGACACCTCCCACTTCACACCCAAAACTGCATGTCCTACTGAGAATTCTGGTTTTGAATTTTTATCCTTGGAAGCAAAAGCCAGTCTGGTGACAACCTGAGATAGAAGAAGGGTCCCCCCTGCAATTATCACCAACTTGACAACTTCTCATCACCAGAGTTCTTTCTGTTACCTTCATGTGGGAAAATTAAAACCACAGAGCTTTTGAGAACCTTGGGAAGACCTGGTGTCCAGCTGGTTTTCTTTTCACAAACAAATAATCCCCTTTTTTGATGATATCTGGGGCTCTCTGTGGTGCTGACAGACCCAGGCTAAGGACACAGCAGAAGCCAATGCTGGCATTAGTGAGTCATCCTCTCAAGACACCTGTGTCCCCGTCAGCCTTGCGATTCCAAGTGAGCTCCACAGGCCATTAAGATCAACCTCCCCTCAGAGCTTGTCAGATACAGAGTCTCGGGCCCCTGTAACCAGTCATAATCTGCAGTTTAACAAGATCTGGAGATTTCCCCTGTGCACAGGAGAGCAGGAGAGGTGGTTCTACTTTCACATCAAGGGATCTCACTCTGAATGGGCACCCACATTCGCTGGACAGCTGTTTGAGCTGCATTTTTAAAGTGTCACCTGGCAGTGCAATGTTTACAGTGTTTCACAGGTGATCTGATGCACAGCAGGAGTGACTTCCTTGTGAAGGTTTCTGTGACTTAGCTCAAGCGCTACTGCTCTGAAGGGAAAACTCAAATGTGAGAGAGACAGAGCAAGAGAGAGAGAGAGACTGTGAGAAAGATTACTGGGTACATGGCAGGAAGCTGTGGAGAAACTCCTGAACCCAGAAACCCCAGGCTTGTGCTTTTCCAAATACAGCATGAGAGAGAGAGAGAGTGTGTGTGTGTGTGTGTGTGTGTGTGTGTGTGTGTGTTTATACATGTGTGCATGTGTTTGCATGTGTGTTTATGTGGTGTTGAGAGGCCTCAGGAATTCCCAGGGAAACAAATTGTATGAGGGCAGTACTGGTTAGAAGGGCCAAGGGTGGCAAAAGCGAGAGCAGGGAGTGAGATGGTCATGTGCATATTCCCTGCCCCCAGCCGACATGACAAGAATGGTAACCTCTCCCCAGAATAAAGCTGAGTGCACAGGTAGGACACATGGCAGATTGCACCGTTCTGGTCAGAGGTGCCTGAGAACCTTACAGAACCTCAAGCTTCTCTCAAAGAGGCAGCCACAGAGCAGGCAGCAGACACCATGGGATCCCTGTCAGTCTCTACCCACAGGGGACTTGTCCACTGGCAAGGGCTCTTGCTGGTTGGTAAGTAGGAGACAATTCCTTGGGGTAGACTAAGGACCTGACACAGAGACTACTGGGATCTGCTGAAGAGACCAGTGTGGCAGTGATTTCCACACGTGTGTAAACACACAGTCCTGAGAATCTACACGTTTTGAGCACAGCTCCGTGTGACTCCTGTGTGAGCAAGTGTGGATCATGTCTGTGGGATGGGAATTAATTTGGCAAAGGTGTATCTTAAAAAATTCTAGCTTGCTGATCTCTGAATATTGCTTTCACCTGGTCCTGTCTGCCAC
>PVJI01032341.1:0-12295 GCA_004026765.1 Micronycteris hirsuta
CTTTATTATGTTGAGGAATGCTCCTTCTATTCCCACTTTTCTAAGTGTCTTTATCATAAATGGATGCTGTACCTTATCGAATGCTTTTTCTGCATCTATTGATATGATCATGTGATTTTTGTCTTTGCTTTGGTTTATGTGATGTATTATGTTTATTGTTTTGCGAATGTTGTACCATCCTTGCATTCCTGGGATGAAACCTACTTGGTCATGGTGAATGATCTTTCTGATGTATTGCTGGATGTGGTTTGCTAATATTTTGTTGAGGATTTTAGCGTCAATGTTCATCAGTGATATTGGCCTGAAGGTTTCTTTCTTTGTTGTGTCTTTTTCTGGTTTTGGGATTAGGATGATGCTGGCCTCATAAAAAGAGTTTGGGAGTCTTCCATCATTTTGGATTTTTTGGAATAGTCTATGAAGGATAGGTGTTAGTTCTTCCTTAAATGCTTTGTAGTCTGGGATTATATCTTAACACAATAGTCACCCTAAACCAATCTACAGAAAGTTTACAAAGAAAACCTAGAAAGACAAAAAGGGCTAAAATTCAACACTCTCTTTTCTGAATCCATAGCAATATAGAATGCAATTTTATGATCAGAAGTTATTTGTTGATAAAATGTATCAAAGAATATCATAGGAAAGGAACTGCCAGAAAAAGAGTGAGAAAATAATAAAATGTTAGGCAATATATGGCAGTTTCAGTTTCAAGCATCCATAACATCCACAGATTTAACTTTTCAAATTTTATCTTATTAGCTGATGAATTCTGTATTTTTGACTAAATGGCAAGCATACATTTATCTGTTAAGAATAAATTCTAATTTTCAACCAAGAAATTTAATGCTTATGCTATCCCAGAGCATATTCTGCAAGGTACCAAAGAAAGAAGGCCGACCAGGTGATGGTCCTTGTCCTAAGGGCTCATAGACCAGTGAGAAGCTGACAGACAAGAGAAGAGCTTACAATCTGTATATTTCTTTTTCTTAAAATAAGGACTTCCACATACTTTTTACCTGTATTCAAGGTATTTTGGTTATTTCCTCTACTACACTATAAACTTCTTTTTAGGCAATGTACATCCTGGAATGGTGTTGCATATAAAACTTAAATTTAAAAATAATTACGGCAAATTAAAAAAAATTAAGCCAATTTTATAAAGTACTCTTAGCATGTTCAGATTCTGTACAATAAAATATTTTAGATCATATGTAAAGAACAAATGTCCTAAAACAGCTGACTCATCTGTTACACCCTATTTAACAATCACTTTTAAAGGACGTAAAGAGAAATTCTTAAAAAAACTTTAAAAAGGAATGGACCACACACACCCTTCCCTAAAACCTGTTACCCTGGTTCCAAAAACTATATGCAGCAGGGCTTCGACCAGAAAAGGTTGACACATCCCTTTGGACACTTCCTGGTTTGGGGAGAATTCCTGCAACAGACACGAGACTATCAGGGCACACCAACCTGGCAGGAGAAATTAGGACACGAGGTGTGGTGGAAATCCACAGAGTCACTTGGTCATACTACAGAAAGAAAAATTAAAGGCAAGTATTTCCTTCATCACAGTCCATAGACAGAGTCCTACCACCTATATAATAAGAAGCAAATACCAAGTAAACGCCCTCTGCTCTGTCCAAGAGAAAAAATATATTCAGGAAGAAAAGAGGAAAAAAAGTTTCTTATAACATAGAAGTTTATCACCTTACTGAAAAAAGCCTGCTTTATGGTATTAAGTTTGACTTTTACTAAACATTTATTAAGTGCTCTAATATGTGTGTTCTCATCAGATCATATGATCCATTTTCTTTCCCTTGGTCCTATTATGCAAAAGGATAGAAGCCAGAGTGGGGATGTGGAAAGTGGTAATGAGGTAATGACACCACCTCTTACACTTTTTGCTGTAAACTCAGAGGCATAACTGGTAATACCTTTTTTTTTAAAATTATTGTTCTTCAGTTACAGTTGTCTGCATTTTCTCCCCTCCCGCCCCAACCCCATCCAACTGCACCTCCCTCCCTTACTTCCACCCTCCCCTTGGTTTTGTCCATGTGTCCTTTACAGTAGTTCCTGAAAACACTTCTCCCCACAATCCCCTCTCCCCTCCCCTCTGGCTATTGTTAGACTGTTCTTAATTTCAATGTCTCTGGTTATATTTTGCTTGCTTTTTTCTTTTGTTGATTATGTTCCAGTTAAAGGTGAGATCATATGGTATTTGTCCCTCACCACCTGGCTTATTTCACTTAGCATAATGCTCTCTAGTTCCATCCATGCTGTCGCAAAGGGTATAAGCTCCTTCTTTCTCTCTGCTGCATAGAATTCCACTGTGTAAGTGTTTTTTGAGGTCAGAGTTATGGTAAATAGCTCTTAAATCTAACATTTCTGGCTATAGCTTTTAGTTTTTGTTTTTTTTTTTTTGTTTTTTTTTTAAATTTAATTTAGTCCTGGCTGCTGTGGTTCAGTGGACTGAGCACTGGACTGCAAAGCAAAGGGTCGCCAGTTTGATTCCCAGTCAGGGTTGCAGGCCCAGTCCCCAGTAGGGGGCACACGAGAGGCAACCACACATCGATGTTTCTCTCCCTCTTTCTCCCTCCCTCTCTCTAAAAAGAAATAAAATCTTTATTATTTTTTAAAAATATTTTCATTTATTTGTTTTTAGAGAGAGGGGAAGGGAGGGAGAAAGAGAGGGAGAGAAACATCGATGTGTGGTTGCCTCTCGTGCGCTCCCTACTGGAGACTGGGCCTGCAACCCAGGCGTGTGCCCTGACTGGGAATTGAACTGGTGACCCTTTGCTTTGCAGTCCAGTGCTCAGTCCACTGAGCCACAGCAGCCAGGGCTAGTTATCTCTTTTTACTTCGTTATTGCACAAACAAAACTCACGTTTAAAAATAACCTAAAATTAACTCTATTCTTTTATAGGTAAGTAACTGACAGTATCTGTTTAAAGGAAATTCATGCATCCACCTTGGGAATTGTAGCTCTAATGTTTTCACGTCTAAAGGAGCAAAGACTCTCGTGGAACATAGGCTGGCAAGCAGGACCTACATGTGTGACAGCGGAATTTCCTATGGTAAATCAGGATAGCATATTTCTTAAATTTAAAACTTGCTCTTGCTAAAACCTCTCTCTCCCTGAATCAAAAGAACTTATGCTAATGCATGCCTAGCTTCCTCAGACCAGTGAGTCAGCCCAAGCCTATTGTCTTTCCATTTGCATATCTATCCTCTTGATCCGCCATCTTGGGCATTTACCACCTAATGTAAATCTACAATCCATGCATAGTTAATGAAGACCATTCAGATGTAAAGTGCCCAAGAAACAGCAATAAAAAGTTGGTGGACAAGCGGCTTGGGGCCTCTCCAAGATGGTAATGGAGGGGATGCATGGTCCCGGAATTTCTAGTCCAGTATATTACTTGTAAATTTATTTACATGCTGCCATGGCATATGAATCCTGCTGGCAAGAATTCGCAACATCTGTTATTTGAATTTTACGCCACATTAAGGATACAGGAGGAGAGGGTAGGAAGAATGAAAGGAGGAAAAGAGGAACTAGGCTCCATATGCAACCTGGTAAGACTATTTACTGGAGGTACAGGTAGTATTATCCAATATTTTTAGTTTTTGTTTTGACATCATTCCTTACTCACTTTGAATCATTCAGTATTAAAACCTAGAAGGAATAACAACATAGCATAGGTGCCTGGTGCCTCCTGGTGACGTGGCAGTCAAAACCAGAACCCAAATTCAAAAGTTTCAGAAGCGGCTGATATTTGGAACTGGGCCAGCAATAAAATATCTTATATGTTAATATAAAGGGGTGTGTGCGACATATTTGAGTTGTCTTTGCTGAGCATGTGACAGTTTTCAAATGAGACAAAATTCATCTCAATTAACCAGTCTAATATTCTCTTGTAAAAAACAAAACCTTTCTATTAATAAAAACGTGTGAAAAATCAAGTTTAGTAGAAAGCAGCAGGGAAAGAACAAAGGTCAGTAACATGATTTTGTGTTTCTCTACTTTTTATGGGATTAAAATAAAACCATGGTGAGGGATGGCAGTTTGCTATACTTCATTGCAAAAATAAGTATGTATTTTAAGCATCTGTTACTGATTAAAGTATTAATTTAGTGACATTTCCAACAGGTTATAAATAAATTTAGTTTGAAACTAACTTTAAAAATCTAATATAAGTTTAATTTATAGAATGTTAGCTCCATTTTTTATTTGAATAGTGAGGCAGATATTTCAGTTTAAATAAAAATGCCTAAATTATTAAGTTGTCATGAGAAACTAAGATTTTCCTACACCAATGAGTAAAAAAAAATTGAAAGGTGAATACCATAGACACACATTTTTTAGCTTTGTAATTACCTGATCGAAGGTTTCAGGTTGGTGAGGCCCTTCCTTTTGCCCTGTTAGAGATTCCTAGAGCATTACATTTCTATCTTCTCAGCAAATCTCACTGATGTCTAAGCTAGAATAAAACAGGCTCAATCTATGATGCAGGAAATAACAATGAACTAATAAAGTACAAAATAGCAAACTCTAACCAGTGTAATTACATAAAAGGTCTTTACTTTATTAATCAAAACAAATCCAGCCCTGGCTGGTGTAGCTCAGTGGATTGAGCGCAGGCTGGGAACCAAAGGGGTTTGGGTCGCCAGTTCGATTCCCAGTCACGGCACATGCCCGGGTTGCAGGCCAGGTACCCAGTGGGGGCCACGTGAGAGGTAACCACACACTGCTGTTTCTCTCCCTCTCTTTCTCCCTCCCTTCCCCTCTGTCTAAAAATAATAAATAAAATCTTTAAAATAAATTAATTAAAAATAAAAACAAATCCAGTTTCACAAATTCATTTAACCAAGTCCTTAGAAAACAAGCTGTTCTTAAAGTGTTCCTGACAAAGCCAAAGGCTTTGACCAAGAATGTAAAACAGAACATAGAGAAAGCTGAGTCCATTCGAACAACACATGGCTTTATTTGTTCTTCTCTGGGGACTGGAAAAAAAAACTTCAACAGTGGGCAGGCACGAAAACTTCTACTGCAAGTATTTAATAACTCCTCCAATTTCTTTGTTACATAAGTAGTAGAAGCAGCATGCCCACCAGGTAATATCTATTTTTTTGTAAGGTTACTGGAAAACTTTTCCATTAGATACCAAAAACCTATCCGGTAGCCCAAGGAATTATAAAATGATGACCCCAATGCTTACATGCAATTACCTAATCTATGAAATTTCTACTTTGCGGAATCCAAAGAAAAGGAAGTTTTAGGATACATATGATATATTTGAGGATACCTTCCTTTAAGTATGGGTGTTCATAAAGCTGTAGACACTGAGTACAACTGTCCCCAAACAAGTCATTTTATTTTTTACTTTTTTAAAGATTTTATTTATTTATTTTTAGAGAGAGGGAAATGGAGGGAGAAAGAGAGGGAGAGAAACATCAGTGCGTGGTTGCATCAATGCACATGGCCCCCACTGGGGACCTGGCCCGCACCCAGGCACGTGCCCTGACTGGGAATCGAACTACCAACCCTTCGGTTCACAGGCCTGCGCTCAGTCCACTGAGCTACACTAGCCAGGGCATATTTTTTCAGGATATTTGAAAAGATTCACAGAGAGTAAATTTGCCTTCTAAAAGCACAAAAAAGAAGCATTAAGAAACAAAGCAAGAAGACACAGAAGAGAGTGTGGGAGAGAACTGGCAGACAGGGGGTCCAGGAGGGCAGTGAATGCAGCACTCCACTGCAAACAGGAGCCAGGCTCCGGAACACTCTCAAGGTGCAACGCTGCCTGCGGAGCAATGAAGTTCATACTGGCACCATTCCTTACAACAACCAGCCTGCCACATAGGATTTATGCCACCCCTGTTCCCATTCAGTCTCTTCTCTCCCCTTGATACTGAAGAGAGGAGGCATTTATCCAACCATTCTCACCTCATCTCCCATGCAACCAGCTATACCTCCTATGAAGTGGCCTGAAGTATATACAGTCTGGCAAAGCAGCAGAGCATGACCACCTGATATCAGAATTTCCTCCTATGAGGTAGATAAACAGGTACACAAACTGAATATTCATTATGATCCCAATCTTATTTTTAAAATCTTACTTAAAAATATAAATATACATACACACACACACAAATATATAAGTAAACATGTATATTTATATTTTATATTTATACAAGAAAAGTGAGAACAAATCTATTCAGTGATGTGCTTGAGTCAGTTCATATTGGCTCAAGAGAGCTAACAAATTTTCAGAAATCTGGCAGGCCAGTTGTTAAATATAGTCATTATTTAAAATTACATATAACTTATTTAAACTTACATTAATTATATGCTTATAATTAAATAAATCACACACACACACACACACACAAAAGGCAATAAAGACTCCAAACTCAAGCTTTCCTAACCATTTCAGCACCTTTACTATTATCTCTGCTCCTGAGAGCCTCTATGTCTCTCATGTCTTCAGGGTGCAATATAACATAGTGAGGTGGCACTGTAACTCTCGTCCCCGTTCACCACCAGTGCTGTCCTGTGGGTAGCTTGAAATTGGCCACAGTAGGTGTATTTATACAAATAATGGTAAGCCAGAGCCTAACTTAAAATTTTACTGATTGTCTAGACTTTAAAAAGTGATGGAGAAAATGTTAATAATGCATATTCAACTTAGAAGCATGTTGTTTGTAGCTGTTACATTGTGAATAGCACAAAAAAATTGAGGAAACATTCTTCTAATATTTGAAAACTATTATCCAAATAAGTAAAGAAATTGTTCAATGTCACTAACAAAAAGAGTGGAAATTCTGACATGTATCTTATTCATTAATATCAATAAAAATATCAACCAACATTCATGTTAGAATTATACTAAGGGAGCTGGCTGTTAAACACTTATCAGCACATCACTGCAAATGCCCAAAATGTTAACCAACAGTAGTTGGCTCTGCAAGGTACAGAAATATGATTTATCATCTACCTATGCCTCTGTACTTTCCAAGTTTCATATAATAAACATTTATTTTATAATTTCAAGGTTTTTTTAAAAAGATTTGCTATGGCAAAAAACAAAATGAAGTATTTGGTCCATGTTAAATTCATGACCCTTTGAATAATTAAAATTACATTCAAACCATCAGATAATCAATCAAATCACTCTCTGGAAAAGACTGAGGTCAAGTCTTATATACCACTATAGGGATAAAACCCCCAGAATTCTACTGTAGTATGAACAGCACCATGCACACAAAACAGCTTATAAAAAGAAACGATCTATATATTTCACAAACCTATGTTGCTTAAACATAAAATAAAAAATAAGGACTTAATAATCAAATTAAATGAACACAAACACTTAGAATTTAAAAACCATTAATGTAACTATTATTTCCTTAGTGTCTTCTATGTTCCAGGGATTCTCCTAGGTGCTCAGACAGGAGTGAAAAAGATGAGCGCCTGCATTAAGAGCTTACAGTTCGTTAGGTGGAGGGGACAGAAAAGGAAACACACAAGTTTTGAGTTTTGATTTTTTTCCTTTTTTAGGCTCACAATTTTAATACAGATTAGGAAATATGGAACCACCTAAGGATATCTAGACTCTTTTAAAAATAGAACTAATCATGGCTGTCAATTCAAATTAAATATACCTGAAAGAGAGATGAAAGTATAACCAAACTTCAAAAAGTAATAAAATATATTCTCATTGGCAAGACTGTGCAGATGCGAATAGTAACATTTACCTTCCTGCAGCAGCCATAGCCAGAGTCACTCCTCAATGCCCTAGCTAGTCCAGTGCTGGTGTTTTTCGAACTGGCTTGGCAGGACAGTCCAGTCCCAATTCAAACTTCTGGTGGCACTCAAGATCATCCTGCTCACACCTTTAACTAATGGCTCTGTCACCTTATAAATGTCTATAAGATATACCAATTGTTTCTTAGGCCATGGCCCTTCCTGTTGCAAGAATTTATAATAATAGAAATCAACTGAAATCAATGTATGGATGAATAGAAAGAACGGGTAGGCAGACACACAGGTAGATGTATAAACAGGCAGTCTTTTTTCTTAACAGCCTACTGTCAGAAAAGAAGATACATTATCTAGTAATTCCCTCTACCTGTAGGTCCACCTGTCTAGGTAACAAATACCATTCCTGTTTTGATGGAGTGGCAAAAAGAAAGCCTTTCTGATGTGATCAAGTTTCACATTTTGCTTCCAGACAAAAACTCTGACTGCTGAAACTGTAGCCACAGCTGTTGCATGCTAAGTTGAGCCCAGTCAGAAGATATTCGGGATTCTTCCTGGAATTTCAAGAAAAGGAGAATGAGAAGGAGATGGAGACAAAAGAGCACAGAGAAATGTAACTGTTGGTGGTGGGGTTAGAATCGAAGACATGCTTGCAAGCTCTACTCCTGATTCCACCTCCTTCCCACAAGCCACTGCATTCTTACGATGCTTAGACCCTGGCACCAAGGGTCTAAGAAGGACTGGGTGCAATTCTCATGACAGGACAGTCAACAACAGCAACCACAGTTCCCCCGGAAAAGTTAGCCAATGTGAAACAGCCCTTGGTAGTGGGGCAGCAGGACTATTGTGGGTGATTTTTAGCTGCCTATGAAGACCACAGCCTGCAAAGAAAACCAATCCACAAATACTGATTTGTAAAACTTTTATCTACCTCATTTATTTACTTTTGCAAGTAGCCTCAAAAAGAAATCAGAATTGAGGTAATCAGATTTCTAGTTGTTTCTAGTTCACTTGAATGTGTCTCCTCCCAAATTAAGAGACATTAACTGATCATCTGTTATATACCAAGCCCGAGATATAAAGATGAACAATTGCTTTTGGGTGAGGAGCCACACTCATAAACTTATAATTATCTACTGTAATAAAGTTGATTTGTGCTCTAGATACAAGTGTGCCGAAGTAATTAGGAAGCAGCCTTTAGTACATTTATTTTTGTCCCCATGATCAAGATGTTTCAAACTTCAGGCCACGTTTTAAAATTTAAACACAACGACTCTATAGTCATGCATTGCTTAACTGAAGATTATATTTGAAAAATGTGTCGTTAGGTGATTTGTCATTGCATGAACATCATAGAGTGAACTTACACAAACCGAGGTGGTATAGCTCACTATACACCTAGGCTATATTGTCCCTAAGCTACAAACTGAACAGCATGTTACTGTACTGAATACTACAGGTAATCATAACACAATAGCATTTGTGTATCTAAACACAGAAAAGGTACCGTAAAAATATGGTAAAAAGATAAAAAACGGCACACCTGTATAGGGCATCTTAAGTGGAGCGTGTAGGACTGGAGGATGCTTTGGGAGAGTCAGTGAGTGGGTGGTGAGTGAATGTGAAGGCCTAGGGCGTTACTGTACACTGCTACAGACTTTAGAAACACACTAAGGCTACACTGAATTTATAAAAATTGTTTCTTCAATAATAAATTAATCTTAACTTACTATAACAGCTTTACTTTGTAAACTTTGTACGTAACTTTTTGACCTTGTGTAATAGCACTTAGCTGAAAATGCAAACACATTGTAATGACATTACAATGGCTATGACATCAGTAGATGGCAAATTTTTCAGCTTCATTATAATCCTATGGGACCGCCATCATAAACAAGTTCCACTGTTGAACAAAACACCATCATGTGACACATGACTGTACTTGTGTCCCCTTTTCACTCTAAAATCTCATCAGCAGTGTTTGTTTTGGACTGTGACTTCATGAGAGATGCTAAGCTGGAACCACTCACCTAAGCTGCTCCCAGATTCCTGACACTCGGAAAGAGTAAAAGTGCTCATTTCCCGTTAAGATGGCAGCATAGGTAACTGTGGTACTTGAATCCTCTCACAACCACATAAAAATTACAACTGAACTATTGAACAACAATCATTCAGAACTGCCTGAAATCTAGCCGAACAGAAGTCCTACAACTAAGGATATAAAGGAGAAGCCAGATCAAGACAGGTAAAGTAAATGTCTCAGAATAAAGAAGGAATCTTCCAGCCACTGGAGCCTGTAGGTGCATACACAGCCTCTTGCACAGGCTGAGCCCAACTGTCTGGGCCCCTTGCTCTGAACAGACCCCCATCCCCCAGTGCCTCTGCAGGGGCCCAAGTGCTCTGGGAAACAGTTTGAAAACCCAGGCCTTGGATTTCCTCTCTGCATGTAACTCCTGTGGGTTTTAGGTGTGCCTTCGTAGGATTTTAGGTGGGAATCAGAGTGATTATTTTCAAAGTCAGATGACTCATAGAAGAGTGACAGAACATGTGTCTATGTAACCCTCTAAGTCCTGCTGACCAGTTCTGGATGCTTCCAGCTCACTGCAGCCCATGGCAGCCCCAGGTCCTCACAGTGTCTCTCAGGGGGATGTCATCCTTTAGGAAACACCCACATGTGAGTCAGGCAGCATATGTGAGCATCAGCCCAAAAAGAGTGGATAATAGGTCTTATGAAAAATTCTTCCCATCTCTGTGGGGCCTTATCTCCCACACGTCCTCTCTTTAGGAAGGGTGGGGAAGCATCTTGCAAGGAAAGGGCTGGACCAGACCCCTGTCTCTGACCGCACCTTGAACTTCCAGTTCTTGTTCTGGGCTAGTGCTGAGCTGGAACCCCCCCAAATAAAGATGCAGCTTATCAAAGCCAAAAACCAAACCAAAACAAAAAAAGTCCTTTGTTTTCAAATTATGACTTCCTATAAGAGGAATGACCTTTCTCTTAATGAATAATTCAGTCTTGAGTATTTTATCTTATATTATTTGGTGAAGCAGAATAAAAGCTCCTCACCATGCTAATACTGAATTGCTGCAATTACTCTGTCATAGTAATTTTGTATGTATGTTTTATGAGGGGAATCCTTTTCTTATATAAAGTTAAAAATTTTCTAATAGTTTCAGATTTATGGAAGTTGTAAAGATAGTAAAGAGTTTCCATAAACCCCATACCCAGTTCCCCTATTTTTCACATCTTACATTACTGTTACATTTGTCACAATTATGTATGTATGTAATTTTTAAATGCTAATATACAAACCCTACTTTTCCATGTTTCATTTGTAAGATATTACAGAAGGTACTAGAAAAGATCCCCTACAGGCTTTAGTGTAACACTGAGCTGAATGACAGCATTGTTCAACGCGACTTCAAACGGACATTCAAACTGAGGAGTAAGGTCAAGTAGGCCCATTCATGGGACTCACCACATGAAGACAAACTATTTAGTGTGGTGTTTTACAAAGGAGAGAAGTACTAGTAAAAGGAAGAACAATTCAAAAGACAGGAAGACTGCTAACCTTAAAAGAGTTTAAAGTAAACAGGGTAGGGCAAAATTTCTGTAGATTTATTTTTTAGGGTTTCAACTACCTGGGTTTAGCATGCCTAGCAAAGTGCTTATCGTACACAAAAAACTATTTGTTGAATATAAGTAAATTCTACTTGCAAATATATCATTGTACAGAAACTCCAATCTGTTTGATATCAAATATGCATTTATCAATGTTTCATGGAGGTATTATTTAAATTGTCATCCTTCCAACAACAGGCCTACCATAAATGCAAGTTTTGCCTCAGTCTTAACTAGAACAAATCTATGGGAGATTTAAAGGCTATCTTCTCAGCGACTATTATTTAAAGAAAGGAAAGGGCACTACTTTATTTAAATTTGATGAAGTTGCTTCTTTATGCAAGTAGAGGGTCAAAGAGAAGAGAGGTGAGGTGACCCACCCCTGACACAAAGCATCTGCTTGCATTAAATCTATAAATGAATCCTGGAGACACAGGGCATACAGGGCTCAGGACCAAGACTCCTGAGATTTTTCTGACCGAGAGAGTGAGCTGTGTGAGGGGACTGAGGTTTAGGTTCAGCCTTATCACTCTGTGGGCATAACTGTATAACTTAATGTCAGTTTCCTCACCTACAATATAACATTACTAGAAATTTTGGGATGATTTCTATTCTACCTACTACTCTAAATTTTTTAAATCTGAAACTTAAAAAACTCCAGGATCCCAATTTATTTTATTTTTTTTTTTACTTTTCTGTTTTAACTTTATTGAGGTATGATTTTTGATTTTTTTTAAATTATTTTATTGTTGTTCAATTACAGTTGTCCGCATTTACCCTCCCCCCACCCCACCCCAGTCAAACCCACCTCCCTCCCTTGCTTCCCCCCTCCCCCTTGGTTCTGTCCATGTGTCCTTCATTGCAGTTCCTGAATACCCTTGTCCCCCTTCTCCCCTTCCCCTTCCCCTCTGGTT
>PVJI01032342.1:0-12298 GCA_004026765.1 Micronycteris hirsuta
CGAGGCCAGATCAGCTACCAGGGAACTCAGATCAGCCACAGCCAAGACGCTTGTGAGGTAAGCAAGCAAAATACAACCAGAGAAACAAATTATAACCAGAGACATTGAAATTTAGAACAATCTGGCAGTAAGCAGAGGGGAGGGGGAAGGGGATAATGGGGACAAGGGTATTCAGGAACTGCTATAAAGGACACATGGATAAAACCAAGGGGAGGGTGGAAGCAAGGGAGGGAGGTGGGTTTGCCTGGGGTTGGGGGTGGGAGGTAAATGCAGACAACTGTAAGTGAACAACAATAAAATAATTAAAAAAAAATAAAGTGACCACAACTGCTTAAAAAAAAAAGAAGTGGAGTCTGTCTCTGGCCAGGTTGCTCAGTTGGTTAGAGCGTAGTCCTGATATGCCAAGGTTGCAGGTTTGATCCCCAGTCAGGGCATATACAAGAATCATGAATGGGCAGAGCAACAAATCAATGTTTCTCTCTCTCTCTTCCTCACTCTCTCTAAAATCAATAAATAAATTTTAAAAAAAGAAAAGAAATGGAGTCTGTTTTTCCATCCCTGAATCTGGGCTGATCTTGTGATTTTCTTTAATCTGTATACTGAGGTATATATGGTATTGGGCCAGTTCTGAACTTCATTTCTGCTCTCATGTTTCCAGCCACAGTGAAAACAAGTCTGGCCTAGTCTGACTTTTAATGAGAAACAAGTGGTTCCATCACCTTGTTGTCCCAGCTCACAGCCAGCCAATAGCTAGCCAGCAGCCACGCATGTTAATAAAGCCCTTCTACTAACCCAGCCTCCAACCACCCTACCCACTAACCACAGATATATGAGCGGACCCGGTGCAGGTCAACAGAAATGCCCAATTGGCCCATAGCCTCATGGGAAATGGAGAATGCATCTTCTAGGTCACTGAGAGGTTGGGTAGTTTGTTATGCAGTGATACCTAATATTATCACGAACTGCTTCTTCTAACAAAACCCAAAGTGACAGAGAAGGTGGTAGATAAGAGAGAGCAATCTGGGATCCTATTGGATCCTCTGCAGTTTAAGTCGTTCTCTTAGTACCTTATTCTTTATCAGTCACTTGGCCTTCTCGCTATCAAAAGGAAAACACTACAACTTGAGTTTAAGGAGATTTGCACAAACCACAAAAGAACCTGGAGAGAGTGTCTCGTTCAGAATACTCAAAGATGGATAAAAACCAGAAATTGGACCCACCAAGGAAACACGTCCTTGATTTGATAAGCCTCATTTCCATATAGTATCCTCCAGCTTCAGCAGCTATATTTTAAGAAAACATCATCCGAAGTCATTTCAGGGAGCACATACATTCATTGCAATTTGATTTTAAAACGTTTAAAAACAAAACCAAAGAGCAAATAGAAAGGACATGATATCGAACGCCCTTTCCAAATCAGAGAGCAGAGGTCTGCAGAGGGTTAAGTGCTCTGCATCCCCAAATATGTGCTCTCCCTGCCAAGGGAGTGAGGGTCCTGAGATATGGCCTTTCTCTGGAGCAAACATGTCCACAGCTCAGAACACCCCCCCCCCTCCCGAGTCATTGCCATGGTTAATTACAGGCCAGCACTCCCCCATGTCAGTCAGCCAGTGGCCCAGCTCAGCCTTCTGGCTCCCATCTTCACAAAGGCTGGGAGGTCTTTCTTTGAGAGAGTTAAGCAGGAAGAAGGAAAATGAGACTAATTTATGTAAATGTATGCAACATAAATCAGATTGTGTCTGCCAGGTAGCACAAATCGCTGGGGTGATTTACTCCTTTCCTACTTTCCTACTCTGCACAGAAAGAGCCCCAGAGGCCAGTTCTTCAGTTCCCTGGCAGTGTACCTGGGCCACCGACCAGGATTCACACCGTCGTTCGTTCCTTTACCTTGAAAAATAAACAGGCACAATTCAATGTAATGTCCAACTTGAATAACTAAACCCACAAAGGGAGCTTCAGTTTCTGGAATTAACCAGACCTGCAGAAACTTAGAATCAGGAAAAGATTAACATAAGATAAAGTAGAATGAAAATGCATTTCAAAGGGAAGAGTTTGGAAAAAGAAGAGTGAAAGGTTGGTCAACATGGATAAATATCACAGAGAGATGGGAGAATGGGAGGCCTAGAAAGAAGCAATTATTTTTTGGTGAACTTTATAAGCTCCGTGCAGTGAAATAATGGTGACTGAAGTCAAGAGGGTGGCTTTAGGAATGAGCAGGAATTGAATAAATAAAGACAGTGTTTATAGAAAATTTACGTAGGAGAGATAAGAAATGCAGATGTGGCTTAAGGGGCAAGAGAGGTCAAGGAAAGGATTTCTCTGGTGATGAGCAAAATGAATTGCAGAAGCATGACTAACCCAGAGCAGCCAGGAAACAGAGATGGAGGCACCAGAGAGCAAGCGGGCAAAATAAGGTCCTCAAACAGGGAGGAAGACAAAGGATTCAGAATGTGTTTAACACACAGCAGGTTTAACACTTACAGCTCAGGCGTTTAACCATGTCACTGTCTGTAATGGAACTGGATTTAACTCAATGGCACTATTTCAGCTGGGTATCTCTGTTACTTTGGTTTAAAGTAGGGTTGATTCAAGATTTAAGCTCAGGCAATTGAATAGTCCTCCCTCTTCTTTACTCTTCCCCAGAGAGGATCCAAGTTTCCCAGAGATCTGTCTGCTCTCCCGGCACCTGCTGCTCATGTCTGTGGTCCTACCATGGTTTCTGGTCTCAGACTCTGTCTATGCTTCATTCCCCTCGACTGGATCCCACTGGGACTTCCATGCTCGATCATATCCTGGCAGAGGGTAGTGACGCTCACCTGCCGCACATCATGATGAGGGGCTGCTCTCAGGCCCACCCACCCAATCACCATACCTCCTACCACTGCCCAGACATTGCACTTATACACACAGAAGTTCTCTATAAGGTTTCTAGAGTCCCCAGCTAACTCTTGGTTAGCCAACCAATGGTCCCTTCTGTCTGGAATCCCTGAAAATTTTCTGGGGTTCTGATGCTCCCCCAGGAAGTTAACAGAATGTAGGGAAACCCCTTCTCAGGTAACCTCTAGCTACTAAGCTCCATTTTCCTTCCGTGCTTCCTGTTGGGCCAGCTGTGAGAACTTCCACGGCCATTCCCAGTGGGGCAGGCACTGCTCTTCGAATTTGGGGGAAGAGGTACTCAGAGTTTTAATGCTTCTAGTATTTAAGAATATTGAAAGTGACCATCAATGCTGCTCAAGAATCTAGAACAGAAATAACTAAATACATTCAAAGCAGGTGGGAAATTGGAATTAGTTTAAAAAATAGCAGTCAGTCTATTCAATGCTAATTCCCATGAACTTCCCTCAAATCCCTTTGATTAGCACTGGAGGCCCTCCTCCTTCCTCTTCCAGAAAGCCATGTCTGTGGGCAGCCCATCTATGTCAACAATACTGTCAAGAGCTATAAAGTGTCTGTAAAAAGATTTTCTCTTCTCATAAGCCAACAAGTTAACCTATGACAGTTTCATGGATGTTGACAGAACACATGAAACTCCTGGGTCAGAAACAAAGAACTTCATCACAGCAATAGCAGTAGCCTGAGCATTAGCATTCTCCCTGTCTCAAATCCCAGAGTGGCATGAAGAGGGCCAGGTGCCTCCTTCAAGCAGTGGCTTGAGTTACAGGAGAGGAACCCTGAGCTCAGGGAATTCAAATCTGTGAAGGGCAGTAAACACACATGCCCTTCGTTCTGTGGGGAGACGATGTCTCTGTCTTTCAAGACTGTTTGCTACACAAACATCCTGGAAAAGATAGTCCACACCATACATAGTCAGTGGCTCTGCTCACAAGATGCACAGAAATGCAAGAAGCCCGTGAAGACTTGTCTCTCAACAAAGTAGCTTCCTTCTCCAGTCTTCAGTAATCTGTAAAATTTTTATAGTTATATTGTTTCATCATTTTACTAAAAATTTGGGAGACAAAAAGAGCTGAGTGTGAATATGTGTACTTGGAATCTCATCTTTGTTTCAGGAATCTTGAAATTTGCCTGAACTTTGTTCTAATGGGCATATTTTACTCTCATTAACATTAAAAAAATTAATTTATTAAAAAATTTTTTCTTGGTATGTATGATAGAATTTAGAATTGTATACCTGAAACCTATTTAATTTTATTAACCAATGCCACCCCAATAAATTCAGTTGAAAAAAAGAATTTTAACATGTCACCAGGTTTTATCATCAATTTCATTCTGTGTATTTGTGATTGCATTTTACCCAGATGTCCCAAGTGATCTTCACCCACTGTGCTTATTACTCTAAGTGAAGAGAGAGATTGAAAGAAGCTACCCTTCAAATTAGAAATGTCATTTGGAAGTGTAGCAGCCTTGTCTTAGCCATGCTGTAGGAACTAGCGTGTCAGATGTCCACAAGTGAACCATAGTCTTGTAAGAGGGAAAAGTCTCCCTAAGACAGCAGAAGAGACACACTGATTTCTAGGGATAGGGTCCCCAGGAAAAGGCGAATCTCCGATTTGGTCAAGCTGTTCTTCCACAGGTGGAACTCCTCCCTCAATTTCTTCTTTTCTTTTCAAAGGTTTTATTTATTTATTTTTAGAGAGAGGGGAAGAGAGGGAGAGAAACATCAATGTGCGGTTGCCTCTCACGTGGCCCCCACTGGTTCTACCTCCATGCTTCTTCCTTCCCAGGGACTACCTTTTCTCACTCTCCTTGCGCGTGCTCCATGGAGGAGGGACTGTCTGCTTGTGAGAGAAAATAGTACAATTAACTGTCATATAATGATTAAAATCATGACCTCATGGGTGTAACCCTGGTAACCAGTAAAGAGATAACAAATCTTTGCATTTACAAGAATTATCTAAACATTCAACCTTTCTGAACATGCCTTGGGAAAGGGCTCCAAGAACTAGATAGATACTCTTTTCACTCATAGCCAAATTTCTAAGTTTTGTACCCAGTTATTAGTTGAAAGGAAAAATCTTGAAATACCACTGAAATAGCCTACATTTTCTAAATGCCTATACCATATAACAGACAGGAGAGAGAGGGAGAGAAGAATGAAAGAAGGAAGGAAGGAAGAGAGGGAGGAAGGGAGGAAGGAAGGAAGGAAGGAAGGAAAAGGAAAAAGAAAGAAAGAAAGAAAGAAAAGAAAAGAGGGAAAAAAGAAAGAAAGAAAGAAAGAAAGAAAGAAAGAAAGAAAGAAAGAAAGAAAGAAAGAAAGAAAGAAAGAAAGAAAAGGGAATATAATTGAATATAATTGAATAGAAACATGCATGCAATGTCTGCATCTTCTGCCTCAGAAGTCTGTGTCTCTTTGGGCCAAAATTACTTTCAGAAAGTACAGTCAGTTTAAAGGCTTCCTGGAATGTCATGGCTAAAAATGAATCAAATTCCTGGCTAATTTCCTTTAAGACAAGACAATACAAGATGACATTACACTGCTTGCTTCTGCTTGAAGCTTCTCCTATCCAAAAATAAATAAGTATATTTAACATGAAAGCAATCCTAAGCCTTCAAAAAAAAATCTTGGTTTTACTTGTTACATGAAACTCTTGTGTGCGTGCAATCTGCTATATTTGTCCTCATTTTGTCATGGTTTTAGGCACTTTTAGGCATAACAAAGGAACTGCTTGCTTAAATTACCAAGGTTATGTGCCTCTTGGAGACACTGGATTAAGAACAAGGCGCCTGAGCCAGACCCTTCCTGCTCTCTCGGAGAATGGTCACAACCTCCAGACAATCTGGCAACTCCAAATGAATTTCAAGTATTTGAGGAACTAACTTGGGTTGAAGGTCACCTCTTGACTGTTTTCTCACTCAAGCCTTGATATTGATATTGATGTTTTCTACTCTATTTCTCTATATTCTAGACATAGGAAACATTTCTATATACTTCTATATTTTGATAGTATTATCTATGAGTGGACTCCACATTCAATGTGTAGATCATTTTGCAAAGCAAGTTGGTAAACATATCAAGAGTCTTAAACTGTTCCTAGCTTTCCTCCCAATAAATCTATGCCTACCTGGAAATCTTTTCTAAACAAAACATCCTAAATGTCCAACCATTACTACAATATTAAAATATTGAGAAGGACCTAAATGTCCAATAGGAAGGTGCTAATCAAATAAAGCATGATTATGTTTACAAAGAGTTTTTAATAATAATGGCACATGTTTGTTATTCTAGTAACTGAAAAAATACAAGTGAAATTATATTCTCTGTGTAATCACAGTATACAGAGTACTAGCACAGTCCTGGCACATACTATGGATTTGTTAAATGAATAAATGAATGAATCATCACTATGTTATAAAGAAAAGACTCTTGCATAGAAAAAGAGGCTGAAACAATATTTATATATTGATATGGTTACCTCTGGACAATGGAACTGGCCCAAAATTTTTCTGTATTTAAAAAATTATAATTAACACAACATTTTCATAAGAAGAAAAATAAAATTTATTTTGTAAAGGAAATGTGTTCAGGAGCATTTCTGGAGTGTTTAACAAGAGAAACTGAACTGTATATTTCGGCTTTCATTGTTTGATATCTTTTTAAAAATGTGATGTAGAAGGTTAACCTTTTTCACCTAAAACAGTATTTCAGATACAAGTGGCAAAATGGCATGCCTGACCATAAAATATTATTTATGATCATAATCACAGCTGCCCATTAGTAAGTGCCTAGTCTATATCAGGTGCTAAGATGATATTTCATACCATTGTTGCGCTGTGGGTCTCAGCTTACTGATAGTGCAAATGCCTGAGGCCCTCATCCAGCCCCACACTGCTTGTGGGGAGCCCCCAACAGACATTCCCCAACCAGAGTCAATGCTGTGGCTGGACCAGCCCTTCTGATTCTTAGGATTGCAATAGGCACCTCAGCAAAAACCACACTGGAACTTTAAAGAACAAGATTTCTTTCTCGCAGGTCCTAGAGGACATAGGGCATGACCAAGGACCATACAGCAAGGTCATGGGTAGGAGGGAATGTGGCCTTGTGGCTCTGTCTTTATTAGGGTCTGAGAACGGGCTATCTGGGGTTTCAATGGTTTGCTCTTTATTGGTGAATTTAAAGCATAAGAGCCAGAATTAGGATGCAGGAAGGAACAAGCAGGGTCACTCAAGTGGTCAGTTATCTAGGTTGCCCAGAGATTTCTAAAAGGGGAACTTCAGCCCTGGCTGGGTGGCTCAGTTAGTTGGAGCATCGTCTCACACACCAAAAGGTTGTGGGTTTGATCCCCAGTCAAAGCACATACCTGGGTTGTGGGTTCCATCCCCAGTCGGGGTACATGTGGGAGGCAACCAGTGATGTTTCTCTCTGGCATCAGTGTTTCTCTCTCTCTCTCTCTTTCTCTCTTTCTAAAAATCAATGAATATATCCTCAAGTGAGGATAAATAAATAAATAAATGGGGAACTTCATGTGTGTGAGTGACCTGGTTTCTTATCCAGTTATCTTGCTAGAGGGATTCAAAGGGGAATGTCTTCCAGATAAATGCCTGGGCACTCTAAAGCTCCAGGTCGGGCACTTACATTACAACCATTTAATCTAATTTACCTTTTATTTTATTCATTCATTTAATACACTTTTGAGCACCTTCTAAATACAAGACATTGTTTTAAACACAGTCATAAAAGGATATGTAAAAAGGATGTGTTTTTTACCGTGAAGAAAAGTATGAGGAGACTTGACCTTAGTCAAATAAGGACAGTAGTCTCAGGGGAGCTGACAGGCACTTGTGGGGGCACAAAGGAGGGGTGATCACATCCAGGTCAGAAGTGAGGGTCACAGGAAAGGCTACGGTTTGAGCTGAAACTGTAGGATTAAAGCAAAGGCCCCTGCTGCCTAGCCCAGCAGCAGGGAGAAAAGGAGGGCAAGTCTGGGACACAGGGCAAGGGTGTGAGAGGAATGGCCAGACTCTTTCTTCAGAAACCACTGCTCAGAAAATTGGCTTTTTCCACCTTCCTGAAGTCTCCTGATAGAGACATTCTGGATAGTTTTTATTTTCTAATATGTGCATATATATATTTTCGTCTTTCATGTGTCATTTTACCAGAGACATGCTTTTTTTTTATAGTCCTTGCTTCTCTCCTAGTAATCCTCCAAATTTCAAGGCATATTATCAAGTGGTTATATAATATAAGATTTGTTTTAGAATAAAATAGCCCATAGAAACCTGTTCCTGTAACAATAGAAAACCATGACTTTAGGTCTTGCTGATAGACTCTCTTAGATGTTTAATCCATATGGCTTCCTTAAATTAAGGTGCTAGGAGAGAAAATGTAGAAGATAAGTGTTTCTGCAGATTCTGTGAAAACTTCAGAGTATAGTGGACAGTTGTAATTTCTTAAGACACAAGCTTATATTGACTGCTAAATATATCTAGCACCGATCATCGATTCAAGCGTATGTATTTATTATTGATGACAATAATACTATGTAATATTTTTTGAGAACCATCTTTATGTCAGGTACTCTTTAACATTCTTTCCACAGATTACTTCCATTAACCATTATACCAACCATGCAAGGCAGAAAATTTTTTTACTCCCAGAAAAATTGTGCACTCCTCGTTTTACCAATAGCTAATAGTGAAAACTCCATTTATGCTAACATTTTCATTATCCATTTGATTCCTCCAGGAAAGAACATCAGTCACACTGTAATGCATGAAGCAGTTTCTACAGAAGTGATTTAGTTGCAAGTTGGCTCAAACCTTCTGTTTAAACATCATAAATTCTCCTCAAATTATCAGAATCCAGTAACTCTTAGACATGGCAAATATAACACACACTAGGCTTGGGGAGAATTAATTGCATCTTTACATATTTGTAAAACTTCTGTCCCCAAAGGTGCTGTAATAAAAATATTTCTATAGTGATCCATCGTCAAAGAACATGGTCTTAGGAAGTGACTTGGACACAAATAATTAAGTGGGAAAGGAGGGGTAAGGCATTCCAGAAGGGTCCTCACCACTCCTGTTTGCACCGGTTTTGCCCGGGCCCATCCAGTTACTAACTCCCAGCTGTTTCCGGGACCTTCCGCATACACTGAGCTCAGAGAGCTCCTTTTTTCTATAAACTTGATTATAATGGTTTCCAGGATTAATAAACAAACTCAGAGTTTGGCAAAGGAAGAGGTGGTCACATAGGAAATCATAACGCCCACAACTTTGCTATCTAAATACAAGCTAGGTCTAAAGTAGGTCTACAGTTGTGAGTATATGAAACACAAACTTTATTCTTGTATTATTTTTTATTAATTATTGTTCCATATGAACAACCTACTTTTTCTCCACCCTGTATGTAATGGTATTCAAGTCAAGTATTTCTCTGAGATGGATTTTAATAGGTCTTGCAGAATAGAATTTTTAAGGAATAGAATCCCTTTTTCTAAAAAGCATTACAAACTTTTGAGAACTCCCTTAGTTTTTCTTGCAGGTAAATTTAAAAAGAAATAGCACCGCTCTGGTACTTAAGTTTGTCCAGCTAACTACAAGTTCTTTAACAGGTAGAAAATTGAGACCCAGGATTGCAGGAGTCAGGCTGCTGTGGAAATTGCTCAAATTTATTGACTCTCCACAAAATAGTAAATGACAGAGGAGAAATAGAATCTGAGACTCGCAGACCCATGCCCCTCTGGGATCCCACAATGACTAAGAGGCCGCTGATGAGAAAGGGTGAGCAGGCTGCAGGCTTGGACCTGGGAAGAACTTCAAAACAGCCAACCATTCAAAATCAGAAACTATATTTGATGAAAAAGTGGCAGAAAAAGATGCTTATCTTGTTTGGTTTTTTGTTTGTTTATTTTTTATAGGATATGTATCTTTGAAAGACAGATAGAAACAATAAAATCCACAGGTATCAGCGAAGCTTATCTTTCACCTGTATATGCAGGAGTTTCTTTGAAAAATGTGTCTACCGTGCCTCTAATCAATGAAGACCAAAGGTGTCTAATAAAATCTACTTGAGAAACCCTAATAGAACTTTTAAAACTATCTTTCCTTTTGTGATTCCATTCGACAGACCTACCTTAAATACCAGCCTGATGCACTTGCTGGCCAATAGCTCATTGATGAAATAATGATCACAGGACTTAAACTGTTCCTTGAAATAGGAGTTGGGTACTTGTGTGGATCCTGAGGGGTTAGTTGGTTGATTGGTTGGTTGGTTTATTAGTTAGTAAGTTAGTTGGTTTAAAAAAAATGTGGTCAACCCTTCTCAGACTTTACCATGGTAGTAAAATGGTGGGGGGAAGTAAATTGTGATTAAAATATGCAGTTATTTTCTCACCTATTCTCTTTGGAAAATAATTTTTGTCTTCTACATGCCCCTCACAGCATTTATTAAGTACCTGTGGGCACGACACAACTGGCCTAAGGATATTAGGTGAATCAGGTTATGGCCCAGAGGGGAAGAGAGTTCGCCATCCAAATACTGATGAGAAAACAGAAGGAAGACACCATAATGGAGGGAAATGGCACAGATAGGCGTGGGCCACACTGCACAAGGGGCTGCTGGGATTCAAAATGAGGAAGCCACACTTCTTACCCTCAAAGAGCTCGTTAGAATTTCGATCAGCTTCCTAGCACCACAGGAAGGGAAAACTAGACATAAGTCACTGTCCCATATTGCTGTAATTTTTATGGCACCTACAGGTGGTCAGTTTGAGAAAGGAAATGGCAGAATTAACTGATCAAGAAGCATAAAGGGGCACGACTAGTACATAGTTGTAATAAAATAGGGAGCAGCTATTATTGAGAGCTCACCCTGTGCCATATATAACCCTAAACTCTTTATAGACATTATGTCACTTAACCCCCATAGTACTCCTATGAGGTTGGTGCCATTGTCACTTCCATTGTAGAGAGGAGACAACCAAGCCACAGAGATATTAATTCATGTATCACAAGTGGCATGGTCTCCTTTAGAATCTGGTCTCTTGACTTTTCTGCTGCTCTGCCTATCATAAGGAATTGCAAATACCTAATGTGATTAAAATGATAACATCACACAGCAGCTTATATAACCAATGCAAAGGGCTTCAAAGCCTCTGCATACTATCTACTTATTTTAAGTTATATTAAATAAAAGAATGTTCTAATATAATCAGAAAAATCATATAATCTTTGGACGTTCCTAATCATAGAATTTGAATTATGGTCAGACTCTTATAATATGTTTAACTATCCAGAGGAAGGAGCCAAGGGTTGAGGTGAGATTTCCTTTTTCCTTGGACAGCCAAGGAAATCTGACAAAACTCAACCTCCAAACACAAGTCAAAATGTTTGACAGGCTCTTCCTGGCTCTTCTTAAATGCAATTTTGGCAGCGACTTTTGACAGGACATCAATTTAGTACACAAATAGAAACACATGGATTATCACAACGAGGACGGCCCTGAGCTCAAATATTTCCTATTTATGTCCAAAGTCACTAAAGCAAATGTGATTACTCTTTGAAAATGTATACCCTGTAGGCTCCCAATTTCTTTTCGCAGCTCCTATGAGGAAGTGAACAGCAAGGGGACCCAACCAGGTGCAGGAATCAGGAAGCCATAGCGAGGAGGTGACTCTGAAGTTTCTAAACTCAAAGCAGAACTAGGAATGAGAAAGGCAGAGTGGGGAGGATTTTCCTGGGAGCAGGACACGCCACAGGGGCTGAAGGCACGCGGGTACTCAGGAGGCTAGAAATTTAGCGTAACTGGATGGTAGTGCTTGAGGAAGCGCTCAGAGAGTAAACGTGGGCTGGGGAGCAATTTATCTTTGGGGCCAAGAAGAAGCTACTGAAAGTTTTCAGTAAATACCAAGTGCATTTACCATTTCCTAGGCTTGGTTTAAAGTTTCTTGAAATAGGGTTTGTAAAGTACATTTACAGCCTTTAAAAATGAGGATGAAGGAAATACCGAGGTGTTTATATATCTTCCCCCAGATG
This sequence comes from Micronycteris hirsuta, assembly GCA_004026765.1. Classification (NCBI taxonomy): domain Eukaryota; kingdom Metazoa; phylum Chordata; class Mammalia; order Chiroptera; family Phyllostomidae; genus Micronycteris; species Micronycteris hirsuta. The sequence continues at coordinate 11,932 of PVJI01032342.1, forward strand.
GCAAATGCAAAACACCATAAAGTCTCAGGAAAGAACCTCGTGAATCTCCCACTAACTGTGAAGGGGTTCACAGACATTTCCATGGCTGATGCCATGAAGCCCAAATTGACATGCTTTAAATGGAAAACATCCACACATTTATAAACAGCTTTGGTAGGATCATACTTGCAAACGGCTTTTGCTCAAAATTCTCTGTAGAATGACGAAACCATCACCTGCCTGGGAATTAATTTTTATAGAACATTCCCAGTTCACCAAGGTAACAATCACCAAGGGTTCACAAGACATCCTCAGTGACTGACTTTCGAGGTGCAGAGCAAACAAGGAGCCATAACCGTGACCCATGGAGCACCTGAAACCAGGAGCG
>PVJI01032343.1:0-12295 GCA_004026765.1 Micronycteris hirsuta
CAGTTATCTGTTGCTTTGTTGATGATGGCCATTCTGACTGGTGTGAGGTGGTATCTCATTGTGGTTTTAATTTGCATCTCTCTGATGGCTAATGATGTTGAGCATCTTTTCATATGATTCTGGGTCCCCTGTATGTCTTTTTTTGAGAAGTGTCTGTTCATATCTTTTGCCCATCTTTTAATTGCTTTTTTTGTCTTCCTGGGGTGGAGTCGTATGAGTTCTTTATATATTTTGGAGATCAAACCCTTGTCTGAGGTATCATTGGCAAATATGTTTCCCCATACGGTTGGTTCTCTTTTTATTTTAATACTATTTTCTTTAGCGCCACAGAAGCTCTTTATTTTGATAAGGTCCCATTTGTTTATTCTTTCCTTTATGTCCCTAGCTCTAGGGGACATATCATTGAAGATGTTGCTGCGTGGAATGTCTGAGATTTTCCTACCGATGGAAAACAGCTCCCATTGATGGAACATTGGGCAGAATGTATGTTCCAAACATTGCAGTGGGGGTGAGGAGCCTCTGATTGCTACAGTCCAGCTCGCTGGTCAATTGACAGTCATATCCTTTCAATTATGTCCTTCAACACTGACTATGGTTGTGGATTCATCTGTTTGATCCATCTATTTCACCCATCTGCTGTTTGGTACCATGCATTTAGTATTGTTATACCTTCTTGGTGGATTAGCCTGTCTATTATAAAATGTCCCTCTACTTAATAATCTTCTTTGTTTTAAAATGTACTTTATCTGATATTAATATAGATAAATATTATATTTATATAAGTAGAAATATATTTACATTTTTCTGCTTTCTTTCAGTTTTTTAAAACAGGATAAAGTTGGATAACGTATTTTATTTCACTCTGACATTCTCAGTCTTTTAATTGATGTATTTTGATAATTTGGATTTCTTAAAATTTTTGATATGTTAGCACTTAAATTAGCTATTTTATTTTTTTTGTTTTCTATGTGTTCTGTCTGCTTTTTGTTTCTCTCTTTCCTGTTCGGGTTACTTAAACATAGTTGTAGAGCTCCATTTTGATTAATTTAGTGTTTTGGAGTGCCTCTCTTTGTACAGCTATTTTACTGGTTGCTCTTGGTATTATATTGTGAACAAAAATGGGCAAGCCTGACAAGCCCAATAACTGAAAGAAACCATATGAGTTTTTAAAAAAAATTTAAAATATATTTTATTGATTATGCTATTACAGTTGTCCCATTTTCTCCCCTTTATTCCCCTCTGCCTTATGCGCCCCCCACATTCACCCCTCTAGTTCTTGTCCATGGGTCATACATATAAATTCTTTGGTTTCTACATTTCCTATACTATTCTTAACCTCCCTCTGTTTTCTACCTACCATATGAGTTGTTTCAATTTAAAAAAAAATTGTAACTGATCAGATTATAATGAAAAATTGTATCCTAAGACATATATGATACATTAATCTTTCCCTTAAGCATACCCTTTTCATTGTTTTTGTGCATTTTTAATTACTCTATTGTTCTTCAATTACAATTGTCTGCATTTTCTCCCCTCCCCTACCCCACCCCATCCAAACCCACTTCCCTCCCTTACTTCCACCCTCCCCCTTGGTTTTGTCCATGTGTCCTTTATAGTACTTCCTGAAAACCCTTCTGTTTTTGTGCATTTTGGATAACACACTTAAAATGTTTGAATGATCTCTTCTCCAGACCTGGAGAAATAAACCCCAGGATACCAAGTCAAATGATCCCAACATTTCTCATTATTATATATTTTACATGCATATCTCTATAAATTATTTTAAATTTTAACTACCTTGTGCCTACCAGTGTAAAAGAAATATGTATCTATTCATTTTGCTTTTTATTTAATCTAAAGATTTCCCCACTTTACTTTCCTCTGCCTCCTTAATCTACTACCAAGGGATCTGATATACTTTTGTTTACATTTTTACTTTGATTCTAATAGACAAAATAAACTGCAAAACTTATATTCCTTAGAGAATTTTCTCAATACTTTTGAGATTTTGCTTCCAGGTGTGGCCTCAACCCTTTGGCTCAAATAAACGCCTAAATCTTTCTTTCGGTTTGGAATTTCTTTCATTAACATTTACTTCAGCAACTGTGAAGGGACTCCAGAGAAAATGACCCAGGACTACCCTGCAGATCTAGATCTAGTGCTAAGTACCAGCAGGGACCCATTGTGCCCCACTGGCTCTCTATTTCGCATTGGGTGAACTTGTGTGATTTCTCTTTTGCAGTCTTGGATTTGCGGGCTCTTTGGTTGCAGGTCTTGACTTTGCGCTGTTCTTAGAAATTCCTCAAGGTGGCGCCAAAAGATAAGGGAAAAGGGGAAAAGGTGGCTGTGTTTTTACGTTTAAGTATTTCAATTGGTATTGCTTTCTGAGAGTCTGAACAACAACAAAAATCTTTATGAGAGACTGAATTTGTTTAGCTCACACTGCATAACATCTGTAGAAATTTGTTTAGGCTATACAGATTTCAAAAGGAAACTAAATTCACAATGGGAAATTGTGCTTCCAAGGTAGACAGCCACCTATTAGTACTTCTACGAGATTCATGTACAATTCATATGGAGATTTCACATGATCATATTTACAGAAATGAGGAGCATTTGATACACCTAAGCAGATTTTCCTGTGTGCTCAATTGGAAAAGCTGGTTCTGAAATGAGACAAAATGAATGGGAAGCTTACTTCATTTTGAAATTAAAATCTCTTCCCTCCGGGAAGTTAATAAAATTTTACAGATGGTCTCTGAATTTAAAAAGGCTTCTAAAGCTACTCACTACCAACAACAGACCACGCCAGCTGTACCACCGTGTCCTTTAACCTCTGAACTCCATTGTCCAGACTCCCCTTCCCTTCATCCTTCTTCTCTCCTTTCTTCTCTTCCTTCTTTGCTGCCTCTGCTGACTGAAAAAGAAACTAAAAATAGAGAAACATACCAGAACAAACCAGGACGTCCAGAAATTCTGGCAGCTCCCTTTAGAGAAAAGCTAGTAGCAAGAAAGCATTTTTCCTTTGGGGGGCAGTCCCTCCAGGTGCTGGCATGTGCCACAGGAGTTTGCTACCACATGGGAAAGACTACTTTTTTCCTGCGGAGGAACTTTCAATGGTATAGCTTTAGAATGTCTTGGGATTTTGATAATTACCAATTGTCTTGCTTGCTGCCTAGAATCTAATAACTCTGTGACCTGTTTTCCATTCTTTATAGACTGCCTTGAGGAAGTTAAGAAGCTTCATTGTTTCCATAACATTCCAAGTCATGAGTTATACCAAAGGTAGACAGACTATAAAAATAAAATTTGCCCATTTGATCTTTGGCCAATTGGGAAGCTTAAGTTAGAGTAATTAATTCAGCTTAGTGGGCAGATCGTATTTCTGGAAAATAAGAACTTTTAATTACATCTGCCAGGGTAGATCCAGCTTGCTAATGTCCCAGTTCATTTTTGAGATCAAATCCATCTGTTAATCAAATTAAGTCAGCATTATCAATAAGACTTTCTCGTAAATCATTCTTAGGAGCAAGAAGGTGATCGGAAAGTAAAATACAGTCTTGACTTCCCTCATTTTGTAATGACTGTAGCAAAATTGTTAGGGTAAGACTGTTACATTGAGCTAAAGTAATATTAGGTGCAGAAAGCAAGAGTACTTCATAAAAAGTCAGTTGGTTGGCAGAGATGTGCTGAGTGTGATAAGCATTCAGTAAGATTGAACAGAACGAGGACCATAAATGGTGAAAGGAGAGCCCATAATTATTTCTTTTGTTTGTTTGTATAATATGGCTAGAGCAGAGATGGCCCTTATATAAGGAGAGGAGTCCTTTTTTATTGAGCTTAACTCTTGATAATATCCTATAGGTGGATGATGATCTCCATGTTTCTCTGAAGATAAAACATCTTTACAGAACATTTTTTTGTAAAAACATAAGAGTAAAATGATAATTGTCTATAAATGATAAAAGACCTAAAATTGGCCATGGTTAAAGATCTGGTGAGAGTCCACTTACATATATACATGCATAAAAATAATGTGGTTGATTTAGTAATCCATTCCAATTTTAATTTGACCACAGTGAGATGTTACTTCACACCTGTCAGAATGGCTATCATCAATAAATCAAGAAATAAGAAGTGCTAGTGAGGATGTGGAGAAAAGGAAACTGTCATATATTGTTGGTGGCACTTACATATCAGTGCAGCCACTATAGAAAACAGAATAGTTTTTCAAAAATTTAAAAACAGAGCTGCTATTGATTCATACACTTCCATTTTGGCATGTTTATCTGAAGAAAACAGAAACACTAATTTGAAACAATATATTCATCTGTGTTTATTGCAGCACTACTAGTAATAGCCAAGGTATGGGAGCAACCTAGATGTCCACAAGTAGATGAATAGATACAGAAGAAGTGCTATATATAAATAATGGGATATTATTCAGTAACAATAAAGAATGAAATCTTGCCATTTGCAACAACATGGATGGACCTAGAGGATATTATGTTAAGTGAAATAAGTTAAACAGAGAAAGTAAAATATAGTGTGATTTCACCTATATGTAGAATCTAAAAAAAATGAATAAACACAATAAAACAAAGAGATCCATAGATATAGGGAAAAAGCTAATGATTCCCAAAGGAGAAGGCACTGGGAGAATGGGAACAATAACACCCCCTCCCCCCAAAAAGTGATTTTGTTTTGGTAATCCTTAGCAGCTGCTCTGATAATTTCTGAAATTTGGTGGTTTTTTGCTTGTTTTCTTCAGAGTATATCACTAATATTATATGTTGAATTTTAAAGAAAATTTTATTTATGTTTAGAGAGAGAGGAAGGGAGGGAGACAGAGACAGAGAGAAACATCGATGTGAGAGAGAAACATGGATTGGTTGCCTCCTGTATGTGTCCTGATCAGGACCTAACCTGCAACCCAGGCATGTGTCCCAACCAAGAATCAAACCAGCGACTGTTTTCTTTGCGGGACAACACCCAACCAACTGAGCCACACAGGTCAGGGTTATATGCTGAATTCTTACAGCATTTCTTTAAATTTTTTTAATCTTCACCTGAGAACATGTTTTTCTTCCACTGATTTTAGAGAGAGAGTAAAGGGCATGGCAGTGGGAGAGAGATAGGTAGGGTGAGAGAAACATGGATTGGTTACCTCCCATATGTGCCCCAACCAGGGTTGGAACCTGCAACCCAGGTACATGCCCTGACCAGGAATTGAACCCACAGCTTTCTTGTGTACTGGACGATGCTCCAACCAACTGACCACCTGGCCAGGGCTACAGCATCTCTTTTTCTTTAAGATACTTTATAGTCAGACTTTAAGCAATTTGCAATTATTTTAAAACAGTTAATGATCACTTTGTTTTCTTTTGAAATATAGTTTGCAAAATATAAAATGTTTGTGTAGTATTAAGAACAATGATAAGATATAATCCCAGCAGTGGAATTGCTGGGTCAAAAGGCAGTTCCAGTTTTAGTTTTGTGAGAAAATTCCACACTGTTTTCCACAGTGGCTGCACCAGTGCATTCCCACCAACAGTGCACTAGGGTTCCCTTTTCTCTACAACCTCGCTGTCACTTGTTGTTTGTTGATGTGTTTATGATGGCCATTCTGACTGGTGTGAAGTGGTACTTTACTGTGGTTTTAATTTGCATCTCTCTGATTGCTAGTGATGCTGAGCATCCTTTCATATGTCTCTGAGCCTTCTGTATGTCCTCCTTGGAGAAGTGTCTGTTCAGATCCTTTACCCATTTTTTAATTGGATTGTTTGTCTTCCTGGAGTGGAGTTGTGTGAGTTCTTTATATATTTTGGAGACCCTAAGAATCCTGAAACACCAATTCAAAAGAACCTAAACACCCCAATGTTCATAGCAGCTTACAATAGCCAAGTGCTAAAAACAGCTTAAGTGCCCTTCAGTAAATGAGTGGATCAAAAAACTGTGGTACATTTACACAATGGAATACTATGCAGCAGAAAGGAAGAAGGAACTCCTATCCTTCGTGACAGCATGGATGGAACTGGAGAGAATAATGCTAAGTGAAATAAGCCAGGCAGTAAAAGACAAATAGCATATGATCTCACCAATTAGTGGAACCTAATCAACAAAACAAACAAGCGAGCACAATATAAACATGGAAATAAAAAACAAACTGACAGTAACCAGAGGGGTGGGGGGAGGGGGATAACTGGGCAAAGAAGGGGAACGGTTATCAAGGAACATGTAAAAGGACCCATGGACAAAGACAATGGGGAGGGGGAGTATTAAATGTGGGAGGTGAGGGTGGGTAGGACAGGGGAGGGTAATGGGGGAAAATGGGAACAACTATAATTGCACAACAATAAAAAAGGGGGAAAAAGAACAATGATAACATTAATATTTATAACACTCCCCCCCCATACACACAAAAGAAAAAAAGAAATGCTGTAGGAATGGCTTCCTTTTCTGTAGTGTTTTTTTTTTTTCATGTTGGTGCACTAGCTGACTCCCTTGGGGTAGGGCCCAGACTGGGCTGGGTGGAGGTGTTTCTTCCTTTTCCCAGGCTTCCCAGTGGTGAGTCACCCTGAACCTAAACCTCAGTTAATGAGTTCTTCCCATTGCCTTCCTCTACCACTTTGAGAACACCAGGAATCAATGGGAAGGGTCTTCTGTGCTCAAACTGAATGGAAGCATGTGACGTTGCTTCATGCTGTCCCTTCTTTCTCCCACCCCACAACCATCAGCCTCTCCTGGCCCCACCCACACTATCCATCCTGTCAGTAACCCCTGTTCAACCCTGTCCTTTCCTTAGTCTCTGCCTCTTATCCCAGTACCTTGAGTCAAAGCATCTCTTAAGCACTCTTCTGGATCCTGGATGCTAGCCTCTCTCCTGGAATCTTCTCCCATAGTTCCTCATTCTGCAGCCTGGGGGTCCACTCCACTCTTATTTTCTTTATGTGAAGTTCCTGGAGCCCAACCCCAAACTCCACCAACATCTTACTTTTTAAAGAATTTACTGATTAAGCAAATGTTGGTTCTTAGATTGATTTATTTTGAAATTGACTCTTTTGTTAGGCACAGATATTTCCAGAGGTGTGAGGACATTATCTCACATTTATTTTACTCTTACTCTGTGCCGGAAACAAGCTAAGAACCTTATACAGGTATTTTCATTTAATCCTTATCACAACCCAGAGAGTGATTCTTATCTTTTTGTTAGATGACGAAGGGCAAAAATAGATAACTTTAACAGTGATGGAGGGACTGAGAAATAGTGCAAAGGGGAATGTAAAAAAAGGTAGAATTGTGACCAATAATCTATGAAAGGAGAGACTGTAGAATCATGTAAAATGCTCAATTAAAATAAAAAGACAGCCCGGCTGGTGTAGCTCAGTGGATTGAGCGCGGGCTAGGAACCAGAGCGTCCTGGTTTGATTCCCAGTTAGGGCACATGCCTGGGTTGCAGGCCAGGTCCCCAGTGAGGGCCATGTGAGAGGCAACCATACATTGCTCTTTCTCTCTCCCTTCTCCTCTCTCTGAAAATAAATAAATAAAATCTTTAAAAAAAGAGAGAGAAAAAAAATAAATAAAAAGACAGTAAAATAGTGTAATACAAACATAAGAACAAAGAACAAGTGTAACAAACAGAAAACAGTAACTAGTATGTTAAATATTAATTTAATTATGTCATTGATTACTTTGAATGTCAATGATCTAAATGCATTAAATAATAGATAGAGATTGTCAGAGTGGATGAAAAAACAAGATCCAAATACATGGAGAAAAGCACGCCGTTCTAACACCAATCCAGAGAAGACAGGTGTAGCTATATTAATGTCAGAGTACTTTAAAACAAGGAAACTTATCAGGGATAAAAAAAGGAATTATATCATGATAGAGGGGTCAATTATCTAAGAAGACATAATCAATTCTTAGCATGTATGATGAGCCTAACAACAGAACATAAAATTATGCAAGGAAAAACTAGAATTGTAAAGAGAAATAGATGAATCCACTATCATAGTTGGAGACTTCAGCACTTCTATGTCAGAAATCAACAGATTCAGCAGGCAAAAATTCAGGAAGGACATAGCTGAACTCAACAACATCATTGGCAAATGTGATATAATTAGCATCTATACACTACTTCATCTTACAAGAGAAGAATACATATTATTCTCCAGCTCACACAGAAAATTCACTGAGATAGGTCTATATAACACACCTAAATAAATTTAAAAGAGTAGAAAACATACAATGTCTGCTCTCAGACCACAATGAAATTAAAGTAGATATCAATAACAGAAAGATAACCACAAAATCTCAAAATATGCAAAGATTAAGCAACATACTTCTAAATAACACATGGATCAAAGAAGAAATCTCAAGAGATATTGGAAAGTATTTTGAACTAATTGAACATGAAAATACTACTTACCAAAATTTGTAGGATGCAGTGAAAGCAATGTTCAGAGGACAATTTATAGTATTAAATGTGTATTTTGGAAATCAATTAATGGACTAATAACTTAAGTTTTTATCTTGGGAAACTAGGAAAAGAAGAGCAAATTAAATTCAAAGTAAGCAGAATAGCAGAAATGATAAGAATTAGAATAAGATCAATGAAATTGGAAACAAGAAATCAATAGAAAAAAATCATTGAAACCAAAAGCTAGTTCTTTTAAATGATAAAACTACATTGATAAGCCACTACCCAAGCTAAGAAAAAAAGAGACAGAAGAGAGAAGACATGAATTACTAGTATCAAAAATGAAAGAATGAACTTCTGGCCAAGATGGAGGCATAGGTAGATACACTATTCCTCTCGCATGACCAAAAGAAGGACAGCAACAAATTTAAAAACAAAAAATAACCAGAACTGCCAGAAAATCAACCTGTATGGAAGTCTAACAAGGAGTTAAAGAAGAAATATTCATCCAAACCAGTAGGAGGGGCAGAGATGGACAGCTGGGGTGGAGTGGATGGATGCATGGCAAGGTGGTAGCTGGAGGACCTGGGTGGGTGAGGCAGTGGCTGGCAGTGCCCACATATGTGTGCAGATAAACCAGGAGGAACAACTGGGGAGCGAGACAGATCATGCAACCCAGGGATCCAGCACAGGGAAATAAAGCCTCAAAACCTCTAACTGAAAAAACCTTTTGGGGTTGTAGCAGCCGGAGAAATTCTCAGCCTCACAACAGAGTTCATTGGAGAGACCCAAGGGTCCTAGAATGTACACAAACCCACTCACCCAGAAATAAACACCAGAAGGGCCCAATTTGTTTGTGGGGAAGGTGAGTGAAAGCTGGCCGAGAGCCAAGCAGGTGGCATTGTTCCCTCTCTGACCTCTCCTTCACATAGAGAACCACAATGCAGCACGTGGGTAGCTCCCCATGTTAGCAAATACCTAAAGCTCTGCCCCTTACTATGTAACAGGCACACTGAGACAAAGAAAATGGTCCAAATGAAAGAACAGATCAAAGCTCCAGAAAAAATACAACTAAACAATGAAGAGATAGCAAACTGATCAGATGCAGAGTTCAAAACACTGGTAATCAGGATGCTCACAGAAATGGTCGAGTATGGTTGCAAAAGAGAGGAAAAAGTGAAGGCTATGCAAAGTGAAATAAAGGAAAATGTACAGGGAATCAACAGTGAAGGGAAGGAAACTGGGACTCAAATCAATGGTTTGGACCAGAAGGAAGAAAAAAGCATTCAACCAGAAAGGAATGAAGAAACAAGAATTCAAAAAAATGAGGAGAGGCTTAGGTACTTCTGAGACAACTTTAAACACTCCAATATCTGAATCATAGGGGTGCCAGAAGGAGAAGAAGAAGAGCAAGAAATGGAAAATTTACTTGAAAAAATAATGAAGGAGAACTTCCCCAACCTGGCCAGGAAAATAGACTTCCAGGAAGTCCAGGAAGCTCAGAGAGTCCCAAAGAAATTGGACCCAAGAAAGTATACAGCGAGGCACATCATAATTACATTACCCAAGATTAAAGATAAGGAAAGAATCCTAAAAACAGCAAGAGAAAAGGAGACAGTTACTACAAAGGAGTTCCCATAAGACTCAGCTTGATTTCTCAAAAGAAACCTTGTAGGCAAGAAGGGGCTGGTAAGAAGTATTTGAAGTCATGAAAAGCAAAGACCTACATCCAAGATTACTGTATCTAGAAAAGCTATCATTTAGAATGGAAGGAGAAATAAAATGCTTCCCAGATAAGGTCAAGTTAAAGGAGTTCATCATCACCAAGCCCTTATTATATGAAATGTTAAAGGGACTTATGTAAGAAAAAGAAGATCAAAACTATGAACAGTAAAATGACAACAAACTCACAACTATCAACAACTGAACCTAAAAAACAAAAACAAACAACTAGAACAGGAACAAATTCACAGAAATGGAGATCACATGGAGGGTCATCAGCAGGGAGGGGGAGGGTTAGACATTGGGGAAAAGGTACAGGGAGTAAGTAGCATAAATGGTAGGTAGAAAATACATAGGGGGAGGTTAAGAATAGTATAGGAAATGTAGGAGCCAAAGAACCTATATGTATGACCCATGGATATGAACTAAAGGGGGAGAATGCAGGTGGGAGGGTGGAGTGGAATAAAGGGGGGAAATGGGACAACTGTAATAGCATAATCAATAAATACATTAAAAAAAGAAAGAGGCCATTACATGTTGCATGGACATTAAAAGGATGAAAAAGGAATATTATGGATAACTCAGTGCTTACAAATTTGACATCCTAGAATAGAGTAATTTATTGAAAGGCACAGTCTGCCAAAACTCAGAGGAGAAGAGAGACTTCCTAAGATGGCGGCATAGGTGAATGCACCGTACCGCCTTGCACAACCAAGCAAGGGAAAAAAACAGAAATCTACACATCCAAACACAGCCAGATCTGACAGAAAATCATATTGAGAGGAAGTCCGACAACCAAGGAATTAAAGAAGATACATTCATCAAGTTTGGTGAGCCAAAAGGTGCAGAGCGAAGGGAGAGCGCTCGGCGACCCCGCGGCGAGCAGGTGAGCAGACGGCAGGTCCGCGGTTGGAGGGGCGGTCCCCGCGGGGCTGCAGCACACCCAGACGGGGACCAACTGAAGCTCGGTCTGCGCCCAGCTCATCCGGACCCAGAAGGGCCGAGAGACCGGTGGACTCAGCAGGTCTGCGTGTGCAGAGAGAACCTGAAAGAAAGCAGGGTGCAACTCAACAGCGCAGATTGAGAGCAAGTGAGGGGGTGGAGTCCGCGGCCGGAGGAATGCCTGTCCTCACAGGAAAGTTCGCTGGGGAGACCCTCGGGGGATTGGAGCTGTGCAGCCTGTCCACCGACCCCAGAGCGACCCCCGGAGCCAGCGCAGAAGGGCCCGAAGTGCTTGCAGGAGGCGGTGTGGGTGCGGAGAGCGGAGAAGGCGCCATTGTGCGCTCAGGCCCCGCCCCCAGAGGCTAGGTCCCAGCACAACTACTGGGAACTTCCTTGCACAGGGGATCCCCAAGACTCCGCCCCCCTTACAGTAACAGGTTCACCGAGAGAGAAAAAAAAATGGCCCAAAGAAAGGGACAGATCAAAACCCCAGAGCTAACCGATCAAGAGATAGCCAACCTATCAGATGCACAGTTCAAATCCCTTGTAATAGGATGCTTTCAGAATTCGACGAAAAATTAACAAACTTGCTTGAACAAATGAGGAGAGATCTGCAGGGAACCAATAGAGATAAGGAAACTGGGACTCAAATCAACGGAGTGGACCAGCAGAAAGACAAAAACATCCAATCAGAAAAGAATGAAATAACAAGAATTCAAAAAATAGAGGAGGGGCTCAGAAACCTCCAAAACCTCCATCTGTAAACATCCCAACATATGGATCATAGGGCTGCCAGAAGGAGAAGAAGAAATCCAAGGAATTGAAAAAATATTTGAACACACAATGATGGAGAATTTCCCGAAGCTGGCGAAGGAAATAGACTTGCGGGAAGTCCAGGAAGCTCAGAGAATCCCAAAGAAGTTGGATCCAAAGAGGAACACACCAAGACACATCATAATGACATTACCCAAGGTCAAAGATAAGGAAAGGATCCTGGGAGCAGCAAGAGAAAAGGAGACAGTTACCTACAAAGGAATCCCCATAAGACTGTCAGCTGATTTCTCAAAAGAGACCTTGCAGGCAAGAAGGGGCTGGACAGAGGTGTTCCAAGTCATGAAAGGCAAGGACCTACATCCAAGAATACTCTATCCAGCAAAGATTTCATTTAGAATGGAAGGGCAGAGAAAGTGCTTTGCAGATAAGGTCAAG
>PVJI01032344.1:0-12295 GCA_004026765.1 Micronycteris hirsuta
TAGTATGATGTGTGACCTCAAAATTCCATCCCAGACTCACTTGTTGTGTTATAGAGCCCACAATTGCTGCTATTAAGAAAATTGATTTACAGTGAATAAAAACTCTCATGTACTTATAATTTTCTTCTGAGAACTCAGATTTTGAAAGCTTTTCATGCATGATGTGGAGCTAAAGCATACTTTCCAATTCATACCCTATAAACAAACTATTTTTTTACTTTGGGGGTACAATTATTTCAGGCAAGCAAGGGTAGAGATTAGCTTTCAAAAATCAAACACTAAGGCATGGCATTGATAGAAAAAAAAATCACGAAGAATTAGAAAAGTTCAGAAGCTGAGGAGAGTAAAATGGCACTTGAGTTTCCAGTTACGTGGTAGCTATTGCCCCCCTGTGGTGAAAGGGTGTTACTGACTTCAATTGATATTCACCTCTCTGTTAAGTATATTTTATTGATTATGTTATTAAAGATGTCCCAATTTTTCCCCCTTTTCCCCGCCCTCTGCCCGGCACCTCCCTTCCCTCTAGCAATCCCCCGCTTAATTCATGTCTATGGGTCATGCATGTAAGTTCTGTGGCTTCCCCATTTCCTATACTATTCTTAACCTCCCCGTCTATTTTGTACCTACCATTTATGTGTTTTAATCTCTCCACCTTTTCCCCCATTCTCCCCCTTCTGCCTCTCATCTGATAACCCTCCAAATGATCTCCAAACCTGTGATTCTGTTCCTGTTCTGGTTGTTTTCTTAGGTTTTTTTGTTTGTTTATTTTTAGATTCAATTATTGATGGTTGTGAATTTGTTGCCTTTTTAATGTTCATAGTTTTATCTTCTTTTTCTTAAATAAGTCCCTTTTGCATTTCATGTTATAATGGCTTTGTGGTGATGAACTACTTTAGCTTTACCTTGTCTGGGATACACTTTATCTGTCCTTCCATTCTAAATGATAGGTTCGCTGGATAGAGTAATCTAGGTTATAGGTCCTTGCTTTTCATCACTTTGAATAAGGCTTTCCAGCCCCTTCTTGCCTGCAAAGTTTCTTTTGAGAAGTCAGCTGATAGTCTTATGGGAACTCCTTTGTAAGTCACTCTCTGCCTTTCTCTTTCTGCTTTTAAGATTATCTCCTTATCTTTAACCTTTAGCATTTTAATTATGATGTGTCTTGGTATGGTCCTCTTTGGGTCCAACTTGTTTGGGACTCTCTGTGCTTCCTGGATTTGAATGTCTATGTCCTTTGCCAAATTAAAGACGTTCTCTTTCATTATTTGTTCAAATAAGTTTTTTATTTCTTGCTCTTCCTCTTCTCCTGGCATCCCAATGATTCAGATGTTGGCATGTTTGGAGATGTCCCAGAGTCTTCTTATACTCTCCTCATTTTTTCCGAATTCTTGTTTCTTCATCCTATTCTGATGGAATGTTTATTTCTTCCTTATGTTCCAAATCATTGATTAGAATCCCAGCTTCCTTCCCTTCACTGATGGTTCCCTCTAGATTTTTCTTTATTTCACTTCATGTAACCTCCATTTCTTCCTTTATGTTGTTGCCATACTCAATGAGTTCTTTGAGCATACTGAATACCAGAGTTTTGAACTCTGCATCTGATAGGTTGGCTATCTCCATTTCGTTTAGCTTTTTCTGGGATTTTGTTCTGTTCTTTCATCTGGGCCATATTTCTTTGTCTTCCCAACTTGGCAGCCTCCCTGTATTTGTTTCTGTGTATTAGATAGAGCTGCTTTGACTCTCTGTAAATTGTGTGCAGCAGAGCCTCAGGTAATTGCCAGGGTGGGGCAATCTGTCTCACTGCTTTGTGGCTGAGCATGGGGGGGAGGAGCTCAAAGAGGGGACTGTGCTGCTGCCTGGCTTCTGGACATTTGCCTGACACTTGCCCCATTTCCAGTCACTTTACCCACTCCCCATACTTGACTGGCACCCTTCCAGCCGTTTCCATGGTGTTAAATCCCAGAGTGGGTGGTTTTGTGTACATTTGAAGACTGTATGGGCCCTTTAAGTGGAGTTGCCTGAAAATCCTGCAGTTTCTTCCACCTCCCCCACCCCCACCGGTTTTTACACTCTGAAGTTATGGGGATTTATCTTCTCAGTGCTGGGATCCTGGGCTGTGCCATCTGGACTGCGGAGGGGATCATTTGCACCCAAGGTATCCTTCCTGATCTTGCCACCACATGTGAATGTGGGACACCCTGAGCCCATTCCACCACCGCCACCACTTCTCCGTGCCATACCGTGTCTCCTCTCCTCTCCGCCCTGTCTCCTCATCTCTGCAACTCCTACCCGTATGGAAGATTGTGGCTTCTTTAAATCCTTGGCTGTCAGACTTCCGTACACTTCAATTTTCTAACAGTTCTGGGTTATTTGTTTTGAGATTTAGTCATAATTCTCTTTGTGGTTGTGTGAGGAGGCAAAGTGTGTCTTCCTACACCTCCATCTTGACCATGAGTCCTATATTCACATCTTGATTGAAATTTATACTTAGCGATTCCTTTTTTTAATACTTAGCATTTTCTAATATGTTTATCTGAAATGTTTTCCTCATTATTTTATTATATCATTCTTTATTTTCTTCTGTGAGTCATTCTCTCCTTTCTTCATTGGAGGCTTATAACATAAAAATCCAGAATAAATGAAAATGTTTACTCAATTCAAGACCTAGTTCAGCAATTCCGCAAAGAAATAGAAAGTGAAAAAATACAGAAAAATATAGTGACACATCTCTTAACAGAAAGAAAGAGAATAGAATGAATTTTGTCTCTTGGCAAGTTTTGTTTTACAATGCTTCTAAAATTTATTAGTAAAAAACAGTAGGCTAGAAATAAAATTGTAATATTAATTTTCTTAAATCACAGGATTCAGAAAAGAAGAACAAATAAACTCAAATGTACGAGTCATCCAACACATAGAAAATCTTTTATGGATTATTTGGAATGAAATTATTATTTTGTAAAGGGGATAATAAATATCCATGACTCCCTCACTGCAAATATGTGACCCATAGGTTAGGAGGTTTTTTTTCTAAGTTTCTAGAATCATCAGCAACTGATATTTTTAGCACAAGGCACTGTTCTATCAATCATCTTTTATCTCTATCATCATTTGTGTAACCTACCAACTATTGCACATAAACTATTCAATGATAATATCTGAGTTATTTTTTAGCTTCAACTGCCAAGAAACACCTACTGACACCGCACAAGGTGTCCGGGTTGTGCAAGCGAGTGCCCATCCTTGGCCTAGACTCCAAGCAGGAAGAGCCCTCACTGCTCACACACCCTTCTGCTGGCTCCTACCTGCCAAGAAGACCCACCCTGCAGGGCAAAGCCGGCAGACAGAGAAGGACATCCCCACACAACGCTCTGCAGGAGGCTGCTGCGCCAGGTCCCCATTTTCAAGGCCACCCAGGAACTATGCCCCAACCGGAGTTTGGGAACGTTCCTCTTCATATTCCACCATGGATGTGTCTTTTACAATCTTATTTCTTCTCTGTCATTCTTCCTCTCGTGACAGAATAGCTACTGATTTCTGAATTTTCCTCTTCGACTTTTAGAGGAGAGTATAATTAGTCGATCACCTTATATTACCAGAGAAACTTTTTTATACCAAGTCATTTCATAGGTCAGCAGCCAGCCTATGGCTTAGGAAGCCTGACCCCAACCATTTGTTGAAGGAAGAGACGGGGGCTGGCTGCTTAGCTCAGCAGAGGGCTGCGGGCAGGGGTGTAGCAGGCGTGACGATTGGCATGACTGGTATACTGTGTTAGGATTTATTTGTCTTACTCTGAAGAGGTAACTTTAGATCTTACTTATAAGTGGTTTTATCTATAAAAGGAACATAAACATATATAACAGCATAGTTACATCATTATTTAACATATTTGGTGATTATACTCTTCTTAATAAAAGTAAGTTATGGACATGTCAAAATATATCTCTATTTGACAATCACAGCTTCATAACCTACTATTCATTAGAAACCCCGCATCATTCCATGGAACTATTATTTTGTGAAGGTCATACAGTAAAGTGAAAATTTTTTTCAATGCAGTTATTTTCCTTCATTACAGACAGATTCTTAAATGTTCAAGACAGCTAATGATGTCAACATAAAACTGAAAGGTGCAGATGGGGAAGCAGATGTAGCTGTCACTGTGTAGGCTTAGTAAGCACAGCAGAAACCTGCAATAAAAAACATTAGCTCCTTGAAACCGTGCTGAACTCTAGACTCCAAATGAAAACTAACCATTAGAGTCATTTACAAAGAGCCACGTCAAAATCATGTATGGCAGCCCTGGTAGGGTAGCTCAGTGGGTGAGTGCATTCCAACAGGCCAAGGTTGAGAGTTCAGTCCCTGGTCAGGGCACATACAAGAATCAACCAATGAATGCATAAATGTGGAACAATAAATCCACATCCTTTCTCTCTCTCCACCCCCCCGACCCTAAAAATCAATACATTGTTTTAAGAGTGTATGGTACTCAATAAGTAAACACATTGAAAAGGCCCACTGTAAATATATAAGAAGATGAGAAAATACAACACACACAAACAAAACAGCAGCCTATTGGTCTAAAGTCTGCTCAGACAGCCGAGTTTATTTTTCTAACCCATGGAAAGTCCATATCTAACCCATAATGTTTAAACAATTAATAAACAAACATAACTAGTTCAGAACATGACATGCCTTGACAATCTATTTCATGGTCCAAAAAAATGAAGTATACATCTTCCCTCAAATAATTAAAGACAATTGTTAATTAAGCCATTTCACAGTTTATTAGTAGAGACCTTATTTTCTCAACACCTCTATTAAAATACAGATTCCAGGTATGATCAAAACCCAGGGTTCAGTGAAAACATTCTCTTCAGTGAAATGATATTTTACTACCATTAATATTTCAATAACTGGAGAGCCTTTTAATAGAAATATTTCCTTGCTGAAAAAGATATATTTGATAAGTGAGTTGGCTTAACATTCTCATTAAAAATAGAATTTTAGAATTCAACATTGCAAGAGACCATATATGATGGCACACAATCTGAGCTCAACAAAGGAAGATGGTGTCTGACTCATAGCTCCCTACCTACCTTGTTTGCACTTTGTAAATAATTAAATGAGAGGAGCCTCACCTAATCTCATAACTTTTGCTATGAATTCTATGCTTATGGTTCCCAAACCTGACTCTCCTCATTCCAAAATGCACATTTCCAACTGACTGCTACACTTCTTCCTATGGAAATTCCAAAACATGGTAAAAATGTTGCTTTTAGCTAAATTCCCTGTGTAAATTCTGGTCCAGAAATGAGCACCAGTATCACCAGGAGCTTGTTAGAAACGCGAAATCTCAGACTCAGTCTCAAACCTACTTCAAAATCTTCATTTTATCATTATCTCCAGGTGACTCCTATGCATCATCAAGTTTAAGAGGCACTTCTCCACGATTCATCTCTTTGAACTTTACTTCTCTACAATGATTATATCAATAGATGTGGGAAAATCATTTGATAAGATACAGCACCCATTTATAATAAAAAAAAACACTCAGGTGGGAGTCGAAGAAGCATACCTCAACATAATAAAGGCCATATATGAAAAACCTACAGTCAACATCATATTCAACGGGCAAAAACTAAAGCTTTCCCACTAACATCAGGAACAAGACAAGGGTGTCAGCTTTCACCACTTCTATTCAACAATTAGTATTGGAAGTCCTAGCCACAATGATCAGACAAGAAAAAGAAATAAGAAGTATCCAAATTAGAAAGGAGGAAGTAAAGCAATCATTGTTTGTAGATGACATGATAGGATACATGGAAAACCCTATAGACTCCACAAAAAAATTACTCAAACTAATAAGTGAATTTGGCAAAACAGTGGGATAAAAAGTCAGCATTCAGAAATCAAAGGCTTATTTGTATACCAACAATGAAATATCAAAAACAGAAATCAGGAAAAAAATCCCATTTGCTATAGCAACAAGAAAAATAAACTACCTAGGAATAAACCTAACCAAGGAAGTAAAACACCTGTACTCAGAAAACTACACAACACTGAAGAAAGAAACTAAGGAAGACACAAATAAATGGAAGCATATTCTGTGTTCATGGATAGGAAAAATTAACATCATCAAAATGTCCACACTACCCAAAGCAATTTATAGATTAAATGTAATCCTTATTAAAATACCAATGACATATTTCACAGATATAGAACAAACATTTCAAAAATTTATATGCAACCATAAATGACCCCGAATAGCTGCTGTGATTTTGAGAAAGAAGAACAAAGTAGGAAGGATCACAATACCTGACATCAAACTATATTACAAGACCACAGTAATCCAAACAGTCTGGTACTGGCATAAGAACAAACACATGGATCGATGGAACAAAATAGAGAACCCAGAAATAAACCCAACTCTCTATGGTCAATTAATATTTGACAAAGGGGGAAGAAACATAAAATGGAATAAAAATAGCCTCTTCAACAAACGATGTTGGGAGATCTGGACAGCTACATGTAAAAAAAAGAAACTAAACCATCAACTTACACCATATACAAAAATAAACTCAATGTGGATAAAAGACCTAAATATAAGTCACAACACCATGAAAGTCCTACAGGAGAACATAGGAAGGAAAATCTCAGATATTCAACACAGCAATATTTTCACTGATATGTCCCCTAGAGCAAGGGACAAAAAAGAAAGAATAAACAAATGGGACTTCATCACAATAAAAAGCTTTTGCACAACTAAACATCAGCAATATGAATAGGGAACCAACTGTAAGGGAAAATATATTTGCAAATGATAAGAGTTTGATCTCTAAAATATATAAAGACCTCACACGACTCCACTTCAGGAAGACAAACAACCCATTAAAAAAGTGGGAACCTGAACAGACACTTTTCCAAGGAGAACATACAGAGGCCCAGAGACATGTGAAAGGATGCTCAGCATTACTAGCCATCAGAGAGATGCAAATTAAAACCACAATGAGATACCACTCCACACTGGTGAGAATGGCCATCATAAACAAATCAATAAACAACAAGTGCTATCGAGGTTGTAGAGAAAAGGGAAACCTAGTACACTGTTGATGGGAATGCAGATTGGTATAGCCACTGTGGAAAACAGTATGGAATTCCTTCAGAAAGTAAAAATGGAACTGCCTTTTGACCCAGCAATTCCACTGCTGGAATTACACCGTAAGAATCCTGAAACATCAATTCCAAAGAACCTACGCACCCCAATGTTCATAGCAGCACAATTTACAATAGCCAAGTGCTGGAACCAACCTAAGTGCCTATCTGTAAGTGAGTGGATCAAAAAATTATGGTACATTTACACAATGGAATACTACAACGCAGAAAGAAAGAAGGAGCCCCTACCCTTCATGAAAGCATGGATGGAACTACGAGCATTATGCTAAGTGAAATAAACCAGGCGGTAAAAGATAAATACCATATGATCTCATCTATAAGTGGAACCTAATCAACAAAACAAACAAATGAGCAAAATAGAACCAGAGACATTGAAAAAAGAATAAATTCACAGTAACCAGAGGTGAGGGAGGGGGATAATAGGGGAAATAATGGGAAGGGTCATCAAGGAACATGTATAAAAGGCCCATGGACAAAGTCAAAGGGGAATAGGATTGAGGGTGGGAGGTGGGGCAGGTGGGGTGGGGGAAAGTGGTGGTGGGAAAATGGAGACAACTGTAATTGAACAACAATAAAAAAAGTTTTCAACATGAAAAATACTTGACATATCAGCATCTCAAAGGATTTTATGGAGGTTAATTTTTAAACCTGCAGATTAGGTTATTTTTTCTTTTTTGAAGATTAGGTTAATTTTTTTCCCTTTTATTGTTAACACTATTGCAGATGTCCCAATTTCCCCATATTTACCCCTTCCTCCCAGCCCCTGTTCCCCGTTCCCTCTGGCCATCACTACACTGCTGTCTATGTCCATGGGTTATACATACATGTGCTTTAGCTAATCCCTTAAGATTGGGTTATTTTTAAATTGCCTTGAAGACAAGATCTGCTTAAAACCACTATACTGGGTGGAAAAAATGAGGCTTACAGTTGTGAGCATGCGAAACAGAATTTATTCTTGTTATATTTTTATTAATTATTGTTATTTATTTGTATTACAACTGCAAACCTACTTTTGCTCACCCTTGTATAAAGTGAAATGTGACCCTTCCTTATTGGAGGTTCTTTTATCAACATACTTATCACTTCAAAATGGCATTTTTACTGTAATTCAAAAGTAAACTCCAGGACTGCTATTTTTTAATTTTCTAACCCCTACAAAAATTGCTGATTTTGTGGACTTTTCTATTTGGCAAAAACAAACAGCACAGTCCCTAGAACAGATGAAATATATAGCAGAGGCTCATTCTCTGGCCTCTTAGTCCTGTTAAGACAGCTGAACAAAATCTTGACACATCAGAAAACAGCATCTCCCCACCACAGCAGACCACATGTCCCACAGTAAACAGATTCATGCCACCAGACTCTGCAATGCACTTTCTCTGCTGAAATACTCCAGTCATTGCAGCTAGGAAACGCATAGCTCTCTGTTGGAAACTGGGTGCACAGCGTCCTGCTAGGAAGTATATTTCTAAACTGACAGACACCTGCTGCGTTACGGACTTCCCGGCTCTCTTCTAGTCACAGAGCCAGATGGCTCTGTAGGTCAATGATTGCAGTCCCTCAGAATGTGCCATGTAAAACAGATTCAAATGTTCTCCGTCAAACTCTGCCCAAGACTTCGTTTCGCATGTCACATATTAAACCTTCCCAATTCACTAACATTATCTTTAAAAGTGTCTGTCAGGACTTCCGGCAAGATGGTGGCATAGGTGGACACACCATATCTCCACACACAACCAAACAAGGAAAAAACAGCAATTTAATTAAACAAAAACAGCCAGATCCGACAGAAAATCGAACTGAGAGGAAGTCCGACAACCAAGGAGTTAAAGAAGACACTTACATCCAGTCTGGTAAGCGGGGCGGAGCCGGGCAGAGAGAGAGCACGCGGCCACTCCGCAGTGAGCCGCGTGGTGAGCGCATGGCAAGACCGCGGTTTGTGGAGTGGGACTGGCAACGCTGCAGCACGCCGAGACGGGTGTGCCTGACCAAAACGCGGCCAGCGCCCAGCCCACCCGGAACGAGCGGGCCCGAGACTGGTGGATCGGGCAGGTCCAAATTCACGTGCAAACCAAGAGAAAAAGCAGGGCACAACCCATCAAAGCAGGGAAATAAAACCTGAAACCACCGATTGAAAACACCTGTGGGAGGTGAGACGGAGGGAGGAACTCCCGGCCTCACAGGAGAGTTCGTTGGGGAGACCCACAAGGGCTTGGAACTGTGCGGGCCTGTCCACCGACCCTGGAGCAACCCTGGAGCCAGCGCAGAGGGGCTCAACTTGCTTGTGGGAAGCGGTGTGGGTCCAGAGAGCGGAGCAGGTGCCATTGTGCTCTCAGGTCCCGCCCCCACAGGTGCATCACAACACAACAAGGAGGGTTACCCTGCCCCCACAGACAGCGTCACAAAATAGCCACGTGAGTTGACCCACCCTGGTGAACATCTAAGGCTCCGCCCCTGAAAGTAACAGGCGCACCAGGGGGAAAAAATGGCCCAAATGAAAAAACAGATCAAAGCTCCAGAACTAACTGACCAAGAGATAGCCAACCTATCAGATGCACAGTTTAAAGCCCTAGTAATCAGGATGCTTACAGAATTTGATGAAAAATTATTGAAATTGCTTGAACAAATGAGGAGAGATCTGCAGGGAACCAATAGGGATGAGAAGGAAACTGGGACTCAAATCAACAGAGTGGACCAGCAGAAAGAAAAAAACATCCAACCAGAAAAGAATGAAGAAACAAGAATTCGAAAAGCAGAGGAGGGGCTCAGAAACCTCCAGGACATCTATAAACGGCCCAACATACGAATCATAGGGCTGCCAGAAGGAGAAGAGGAAGACCAAGAGATTGAAAACTTATTTGAACAAATAATGATGGAGAAGTTCCCCAAGCTGGTGAAGGAAATAGACTTTCGGGAAGTCCAGGAAGCTCAGAGAGTCCCAAAGAAGTTGGACCCAAAGAGGAAGGCACATCATCATTACATTAGCCAAGATTAAAGATAAGGAGAGAATCCTAGAAGCAGCAAGAGAAAAGGTGACAGTTACCTACAAAGGAATTCCGATAAGACTGTCAGCTGATTTCTCAAAAGAGACCTTGCAGGCAAGAAGGGGCTGGAGAGAGGTATTCCAAGTCATGAAAGGCAAGGACCTACATCCAAGAATACTCTATCCAGCAAAGCTATCATTTAGAATGGAAGGGCAGATAAAGTGCTTCTCAGATAAGGTCAAGTTCAAGAAGTTCATCATCACCCAGTCTTTATTGTATGAAATGTTAAAGGGATTTATATAAGGTATGGAGGAATATCAACAGGGGAGTGGTAGGGGAGAAGCGGGAAAGGGGCACAGAATAAGTAGCATAAATGGGAGGTAGAAAACAGACAGGAGGAGGTTAAGAATAGTATAGGAAATGCAGAAGCAAAAGGACTTATGTGTATGACCTATGGACAAAACTGAAGGGTGGGGAAAGGGGGGGTAAGGGCTGGAGGGGAAGAAAGGGGGGGAAATGGGACAACTAATAACATAATCAATAAAAAAATTTAAAAAAAGTGTCTGTCGCACCATTGAGCAATTTACAGCTGTCTGGTTTTACTCATCACTGAAAGTGTTCTTTCAGATGCCCAACCAGCAGGGATATTATGAGGGAATTCTTGAATTGAGTAAGAAGATGGGGGACTTCCTAAGATGGTGGCATAGGTGAATGCACCGTACCGCCTCGCACAACCAAACAAGGAAAAAAATCAGAAATCTACACATCCAAAAACAGCCAGATCTGACAGAAAATCATATTGAGAGGAAGTCCGACAACCAAGGAATTAAAGAAGATACATTCATCTAGTTTGGTGAGCCGGGAGGAGCAGGGCGGAGGGAGAGCACTCGGCGACGCCTAGGCAAGCAGGTGAGCAGACGGCAGGACCTCGGTTGGAGGGGCGGTTCCAGCAGAGCCGCAGCACACCCAGACAGGGGGCCCGACTGAAGCGCAGTCTGCACCCGGCTCATCCGGACCAAGCAGGGCCGAGACTGGTGGACCGGGCAGGTCTGCATTCGTGTGCAGAGAAACCGGGAGAGAAAGCAGGGCACAACCCATTGGCGCAGATAGAGAGCACCTGTGGGGGTGGAGTCGGCGGCGAGAGGAACTCCCGGCCTCAAAGGAGAGTTTGCTGGGGAGACCCGCAGGGGATTGGAGCTGTGCAGCCTGTCCAGCGACCCTGGAGCGACCCCCAGAGCCAGCACAGAGGGGCCCGAATTGCTTGCAGGAAGCGGTGTGGGTGCAGAGAGCGGAGAAGGCGCCATT
Organism: Micronycteris hirsuta; assembly: GCA_004026765.1. NCBI lineage: Eukaryota > Metazoa > Chordata > Mammalia > Chiroptera > Phyllostomidae > Micronycteris > Micronycteris hirsuta. Next base: position 11,460 of record PVJI01032344.1, read on the forward strand.
GTGCACTCAGGTCCCGCCCTCACAGGCTACATCACAGCACAACTACCGGGAACTTCCCCGCACAGGGGAGCCCCAAGACTCCGCCCCCCTTACAGTAACGGGTGCACCGAGGGAAAAAAAATGGCCCAAAGAAAGGAACAGATCAAAACCCCAGAGCTAACCGACCAAGAGATAGCCAACCTATCAGATGCACAGTTCAAAACCCTTGTAATAAGGATGCTAACAGAATTCGACAAAAAATTAACGAACTTGCTTGAACAAATGAGGAGAGATCTGCAGGGGACCAAGAGAGATAAGGAAACCGGGACTCAAATCAACGGAGTGGACCAGCAGAAAGAAAAAAACATCCAACCAGAAAAGAATGAAGCAACAAGAATTCAAAAAATGGAGGAGGGGCTCAGAAACCTCCAAGACATCTGTAAACGTCCCAACATACGGATCATAGGGCTGCCAGAAGGAGAAGAAAAAATCCAAGGAATTGAAAAAATATTTGAACACACAATGATGGAGAATTTCCCGAAGCTGGCGAAGGAAATAGACTTTCGGGAAGTCCAGGAAGCTCAGAGAGTCCCAAAGAAGTTGGACCCAAAGAGGAACACACCAAGACACATCATAATTACATTACCCAAGGTCAAAAATAAGGAAAGGATCCTGGGAGCAGCAAGAGAAAAGGAGACAGTTACCTACAAAGGAATCCCCATAAGACTGTCAGCTGATTTCTCAAAGGGGACCTTGCAGGCAAGAAGGGGCTGGACAGAGGTGTTCCAAGTCATGAAAGGCAAGGACCTACATCCAAGAATACTCTATCCAGCAAAGATTTCATTTAGAATGGAAGG
>PVJI01032345.1:0-12294 GCA_004026765.1 Micronycteris hirsuta
CAGTCCTCTTCCTTTTCTTAAAGCAGTCCCTTTAGCATATCTTACAGTGCTGGTTTGGTGGAGGTGTATTCTTTCAGCCTTCTTTCAGTTTTGGAAACTCCTTATTTCATCTTCTGTTTTCGTTGAGGGCCTTGCTGGGTAAAGTAGTATGGGTGGCAGGCCTTTGCTCTTCACTACTTGGCATGTTTCTCGCCATTCCCTTCTGGCTTGCAGTATTTCCATTGAGAAGTCATCTTCTAGCCTTATCAGGGCTCCCTTGTACGTTACTTCCTGTTTCTCTCTTGCTGCCTTTACGATTCTCTTTTTGTCTTTGAATTTTGCCATTTTAATCATCACGTGTCTTGGAGTGGGCCTCTTTGAGTTCCTCTTGATTGAGACCTTCTGTGCTTCCTGGATTAGTGCAACTTTTCTCTCATCAAATTAGGGAAGTTCTCCATCATTACTTTTTCAAACAGGGTTTCTATCCCTTGCTTCTCTTCTTCTGGTATCCCTATTATATGGATATTATTCCATTTCATGTTGTCCTATAGTCCCTTAACCCTTCTTTATTCTTTTTGAGTCTTTTTTCCTTTATCTCGCTCTTTCTGGGAGTTTTTTCCTACCTTGTCCTCTAGGTCATTGATTGGATCCTGTGCTGCACGTAGCCTGCTTTTGATTCCTTCTACTGTGTTCTTCAATTTAGAAATTGTATTTGTCATTTCCTCTTTGCTCTTGTTGATACTTTCTGTTTCCTTTTTCATGTTGATATAGTTTGCAGTAAGTTCCTCGCAGTTTGGGTAGTTTTTGGTAATTTCACAGTGAGGTCATTGAGGCTCCTTATAACCATTGTTTTGAACTCATCATCTGATAGTTGACTTTCCTCTATTTCATTTAGCATTCTTTCTGAGGATTTCTCAGAAAGATTTCTCCTTTCCTTTTGTTTGGGATTTGTTTCTTTGTCTTCCCATTATTTGTGAGACTCTTCTTGTTTCCTTTTGCTTCTCAAATTGATCTGTTTTGACTCCCTGAGTTTGTGGTGTGAACTTCTATGGTAGGAGGCCTGTGAGATTCAGTGGTGCAGTCTCCTTGATCACCTGAACTTGATGCTCTCGGGATGTCCTTTATGCTGTTTATGTTGTGTCTCTGGATGTAATTGGGTTTTGATTGTTGTTGGGTCATTCTTTGGTGGGTCCTTCCCTCTAGCTGGTTGACTGTGGGTTACTCTGCCCACAACGTCTTGTATACTGTTTGCAGGTGCAGTCAGGTTGTTGTGAAGCTGGTTCTTCTGTCTGTCTGAGGGTATAAGGCTTCTCTGTTGCTCTTGTTCACTTGTTTGTTCCGGTTGATTTCTCCACAATTTAGTTGTAATTCCAGATTGTTCCTGGGAGATGGTAGTGTGGCTTCTATTCACGCATCTGCCATCTTGCACCCCTTTCCATCAGTCCTTTGTAACTTTTAAAATCCTGACATTTTTCAAGGAATAGAAGCTTAATCTCAAGATTTATTTCATTAAACTGATAAAATCCATTTTAAAACTGTAGTACGGACTAGGTTTAGGAATGATTGATTTGGTTTTCTTAAAGACCACTAGAGGTCATGAGAGATCTTGAAAAGAAAAAGGCACCTAGTATTAGATGTCTGAAGAAAAATGAAAATGTGTCAACTGTAGATTCTCCTTTCCCAAGTTAAAACGGTGTTCATGGTAAAAGGTTGGTTTAGCCAGAATACACTACATTCTTTAACACTATCACTGAATTGTATCCTCTCTGAATTTTTTTGTTTATTCATTGATTTGTTAAGATATTCATATGCACACACTCTGAGGCTTAAGAAATGCAATATTTATGGCATTTAAAGCGACATCAGAAGCATCTTTTCAGTGCTACACTTTTAAATCTAACCAAAGAAATGCAAATCCTCTCTGGATGTGGAAAATACCGTCGGATAGAAGAGAGGAGACCCTGCCGATATTCTGAATGCTAAGGTGGCATACTGCTGCTGCTGCTGTTGTTATAGTCCTTAAGCATGAACTTTCCATCTGTGAATTTGCAATGGTTTCTTTGCTTGCAAGAAAATGTGTACTCTCCTGCACTCAAGGAAAAGTGGCCTGTAGATTTTCCTCTAGGATTGTAATTATACAGCAGAGTGGTCAGGATGCTGAGATGTTGACACAATATTAGGGTCTGCCTGTCACTAAGAGACCATGCCAGCCATCTGGGAAAGTTCTGTGGATTCCAGGCATCACAATACTCCTTGAAAGCCCAGCTAACTGGCATAGTAGAAATGATGAGTGAGTTTGTTCTTTCTTGTCCGTACCTCCCAGGAAGCCAGTGAGAGCCATCAGGTCCCTGTCATTTTTCACCTTCCCTTTTCCTGGGTTTAAAGGACATCTATACCCCAAGTGAGGTGTCCTTGAGAGGCTGTTGATTTTCTTCAGATTTGGATTTTACTCCATTTTTACCTGTCATGTTTTTCTGGGTCTGATGGACATTTAGGTGCCTGAGCAATCAACCAGTGTTTATGGGATGGACCTTTTGTTTCCAAAAGAAGTTAAAATAAAATGTTTTCTAACTACATTATCACACACATGGTTGCCTCTTCCAAGCCATGTGCTGAATGAAAGAAATAAAGGAATGCTGCATTTCACTCAGAGAATGGTGTCATTCCGGTTGTGTTTTATTTTGGTGAACCTTCCATGGTCATCATGCTGAAACTCTCCTGTGTAGAGCAAAGTCACAGGAAGTCATGGCTGTCCTCCTATCTGAGTGGCAGGTAGTGTTCATTGCCTTGGAGTACTCGAATTTAAACATTTTGGTGGATGAATTGTTTTTGGTAGCCAGGGTGTTTTGTTTCTATGGGGCTGGACTTTGTCATATGCCATTTGAGACTCTGTGAGGCTGATGTCATACTTTATCATTAGCACTGGGGGCTGATGTAAGATCATAAATTATCAATTACCCCAAGGAATGCATTTAGCAGAGCAAGTTCCTCTTTTATCTGTTTTGGGGAAGGACTAAGGGAGAAACTCTTTAGAACTCCACAATTTAGATCTCTCCTCTTATTTTTTTCCAGAAGAACTAGTATTTTCCAGAAGAATGACTATGGATAACTTTGTTAATGGGCTGCTGAGGGATCATGATTAGTCTTACAGTCCTGGGTCTCACCAAACCTTTATTCCTGATTTTTATGTCCACAGGGTAATATTTTTGTGTCTATCATATAGATAAGTCCATAGGACATAGTTTATTTTGGTGGTAGCAAAGTAAACAGTTTATTTGGATGGTAGCAGTCATAATCCACTTAAAATGATTAGGATATTGGATTATTTTCCCATTATTTAAAATAATGATCTCTTTATTAAATTTTGATGGAGACTTTTATAAAATTTCAGAATGGATTTGTTGGCTATTCTGTCTTAGAATCTTCTTATTTTAAAGCTAATACCATCTTTACAGAGTAAAGCCACCTCTGTTAGCACCCTTTTGGCAGTTTGCTAAGTGGGGAAGTGAGTGGTTTCTGGAATGCAGTGGGATTCTTGTAGTTGAGGTCCTGGGGGCTCAGGTAGAATCAGCTGACTGGGGTTTCCAGGTAGTATGACCCATGACGCAGGGGAGTGTTAATGTCTGCTCAGAGCAAATGCTGCTGAGGGGCTTACTGCCTACCAGCGTGAACTTGAGGGTGTCCCATGTATCACCATGCTGTACTCTCCCCTTCTATCCTTGTCCCTGGCCTTTTGTAGATAAGAAACCAAGGTATAATATCGAAGTGACTGGTCAGGTTTCTCAGGAAGCAGAGTCAGAGGCTAAGTAGAGGGGCTGTGAAGCTGCCAGCATGGGACACATGTGTCTCACCTGGGAAACAGGCTTAGCAATGGCACTCCTCCGTACTTCAGTGCATGTGGAACGCTGGCCAGGTCCAGGCGTATGGTGAGGGCCCTGTCCATGCTGGCCATCATTGTTGCACCTGTGCAATGTCTGCAGATGCCAGATGTCAACAAAACCAGACACTGGTTAAAGTGGTAAGGACAGATTTTAATCAATAATAACTATTGTGATAGTGAAAAGAGTTCAACATGAACTGAATTCAACTTCAATTTGTACAAAGGTGACTAGGAATTTTAAAAGGAGAATGAAGGAATAGGGATGGGGTGATAAAGGGGCCTGTAGAGTCAGGGAAGTGAAAAATTATGTAAAATGGGAACAGGGGATTGATCGATGTGAAACCCATCTGAGTTTGCTAACTGGCAGTTACTGAAAGTTGGCTCCTACCCTACCACAGAGACTGGGTGACAGGGACCCTATCCACAGGTGTCTTCTGGAACAAACAGGAATTTTTTTGGCATTCTTAAGCTTTCTCAGGGAGGCACTTTAAGGGGCAGGGTTGGGGGGAAGGGTTGGGTCATCCTAGGGATGTGGCCTTAAGCTGTTAGAAAATGTGTTGGTGTTTGTTCAGGTCTTTATAGGCCAAGCTTGAGGCCTAGTTAAGAAGAGAGCTCATTGCCCTGGCTGGCGTAGCTAGGTGGATTGAGCGCGGGCTGAGAACTAAAGGGTCGCGGTTCGATTCCCAGTCGGGGCACATGCCTGGGTTGCGTGCCAGGTCCCTGGTGGGGGCCAAGTGAGGGGCAACCACACATGGATGTTTCTCTACCTCTCTTCCTTCCCTTCTGTCTAAAAATAAATAAATAGAATCTTAAAAAAAAAAAAAGAAGAGAGCTCAGAGTATCCTGGCTAGAGTTAGGTCAAGAAGAGAGTCTTTGTCACAGAGAAACACAGAACTCCCTTTCTGTCCCCAAAGAGTATGCTCCTTGCTTGCAAACATGCGCTCCATTGACATTAACACCAGAAGTGGCCAGTGATGACCTTGGGTTTCCAGGAAAGAAGGCTGGAGAGTGTGAGGTGCAGGTTAGCTTTCAAAGATGCTGGAATTTGAAATAAGTGAGGAGGTCAAAGTCCTGGTAGGAAAAGAGGTGGAAAGAGGGAAGATGATGAGACCTACTTCTAGGAACAATGAGTAGATCAACTTGTGTTGTTGGTGATAAAGATGGAAAGATGGAGGCCTTAAAAATGAAGCTAAGGGCTCTGGCTCAACCCCCAAACAGTGGGGGCTGGCAAAAACTTTTGAGTAAGGGAGTGAGGTGAAGAAAGCAGGGTTTTAAATGGGTTAGTGATAATGGATGGAATGGGAGAATATATGCCTACAGTGGCCAAGGGGCAACTAGTGCAATGATTTCAAGCATTTGTAGTGATAACCTCTTCCATGCATTGATTATAAATGTTTTTCAATTGTCTTATTGACTCTTCCTATCTAAGCAGCAATAATAATGTCACATATTGTTGTTGTAATATTTACTGTCTTTGTGGCACGTAGAGGTTAAGTGACTTGTTCAAGGTTACAGCTGTTAAATCCAGACCCAGCCATTCTGGCTTTCCAACCCAGACCATGACCACTACACTGTATGGTTTATTCTTTAATCTTTTCAAAAGTGCACCACGAGCCTTTGATGCATTTATTGTGGAGCCTCGGTATACCTAGCCAAAGATGACATACACACAAAAATAGATGGGCAAGTGGTCAAGGACTAGTTTTAAAAAATTAATACAAAGCCGAAATAGTTTGTGAAATGGTCATGTCTGTCCTAAAAACACAGTTGGTGTTTGTTTCTGGTTCCATGTTTTTGACTCACCACTAGAGAATCCTTCTGATGCCTGGCATGTAGAATGGTGGTGTTGGGTGACATCACACTCAGGTATAACGAGATAGTGTAACTAGCAAATATCCTGGTTGCCTGGATGAGGATCCCCTGCTGTCTCTCCTTCCGGGGAGTGTTGAAAAGAGGTTAAGAATAAAGTTAACCTGGGGAGTTATGTTTAAGCTCCCCTAGTTGTCATCTTCTGTGTGTGTGTGTGTGTTTCCCTTCTTGTGCCATGGTCCATTGGCTAGCTCTTTCCTTAGCTCTCAGGTTTTATAGGGCCGAGACCTAGTTTTTAAAACATATATTCTATCAAGGTGCTTATTATTGATGAAACACCAGCATTATTCCAACAGATGAGCCTGTGTCACCAGAGGTAAAGGTTTCATCCTGCGAGAAGGGTGGAGGTTTTCATCCAGAGTACACGGGGTGGCCTAGTTTAAAGTGTTTAGATTTGGGGAGTGGAGCTATGGCAGGATGGGGGGATCTTTTCCAGCAAGGGTTGGAGGAGTCATGGCGGGGCTGGCTGAATAATCCACAGTGTTGATCTCTTGCCCTTGAGCCAGAGTCTCACTTCTCAGCTGTTTTGCTTGTACTTGTGCTTCCTGCTATCACTTTCTAAAAGGAATGCTAATTTAAAAGATTCTTGAAGTTCATTATTGGCTTAGTGTAGCAGGGAATGGCTGGGTCTAGGACACCTACCTGAGTTGTTAGCATAGCTCTACTGCCAACTGTTTCTATCATCTCAGGCAAAGTATTTCGTCATCCCCATGAGTCTTGCTCCTCTCCACTTGCAGAGTAGATATGGTGCCTAACTTCTGGGGTTACTTTGATAACCTGGATAAAGCCCAGAGCTTTATATACATACTGATCCCTCAATATGCGGAGCTACTTTTGATATCAAAGGAATATAATAGAAGGTAAAGTGGGACAATGAAGATGGCATAGTAATGAAATAAAGGATGGGAGAGGTTAGTAGCCAAATGAGATATAATACAAAGAAATAATACAAATGTGTGTATGTGTGTGTGCATTTAATTAACTGTATTCTTTTAAGCTTTGCCTGAGGACATGTTTTTATTGATTTTAGAGAGAGAGGAAGTGGGGAGAGAGAGGGAAACATCTGTGTGACAGAGAAACATTGATCAGTTACCTCTGGTACATGCCCCAACGGGGAATTGACCCTGCAACCTAGGTATGTGCCCTGACCAGGGATTGAACCCACAACATTTTGGTGTATGGGACGATGCTCCAAACAACTTATCCTATAGGCCAGGGCCAAATGTGTGTATTTTTTTTTTGTTTGTTTTTTAAGTATATTTTATTGATTATGCTATTACTGTTGTCCCATTTTTTCTCCCCTTTTTGCCTCTCCACCTGGTGCTCCCATTCTCTCCAGCACTACCCCCACCTTAGATCATGTCCATGGGTTGTACATATAAGTTCTTTGGCTTCACCATTTCCTGTATTATTTTTAACTTCCCCCTGTCTATTTCGTACCTACCAATTATACTACTTCTTCCCTGTGCTTTTTCCCCCATTCTCCACTCCCTATCCCCACTGATAACCCTCCCTGTGATCTCCATTTCTCTGATTATGTTCCTGTTCTGTGGTTTGCTTAGTTTGTTTTTGTTTTGTTTTTCAGGTTCAGTTGTTGATAGTTGTGAGTTTGTTATTATTTTGCTGTTCATATTTTTGATCATCTTCTTTTTCTTAGATAAGTCTCTTCAACATTTCATATAATAATGGCTTGGTGATGATGAACTCCTTTAACTTGACCTTATCTGGGAAGCACTTTATCTTCCCTTCCATTCTAAATGATAGCTTTGCTGGATAGAGTCATCTTGGATGGAGGTCCTTGCTTTTAATGACTTTGAATACTTCTTTCCAACCCCTTCTTGCCTGTAAGGTTTGTTTTGAGAAATCAGCTGAGAGTCTTATGAGAACGCCTCTATAGGTAACTGTCTCCTTTTCTCTTGCTGCTTTAAAGATTTTCTCCTTATCTTTAATCTTGGGTGATTTAATTATGATGTGCCTAGGTGTGTGCTTCTTTGGGTCCAACTTCTTTGGGACTCTCTGAGCTTCCTGGACTTACATGTCTATTTCCTTAACCAAATTGGGAAAGTTTTCTTTTATTATTTTTTCAACTAAGTTTTAAATTTCTTCCTCTTCCTCTTCTCCTTCTGGCACCCCTATGTCGCAAATTCTGGCCAGCAGGATTTCTATGCCATGGCTGTGTGTAAATAATTTTACTCAAAATTTTACAATGGACTAGAAATTCTGGGACCATGCGTCCCCTCCACCCCTATAATTCAGATGTTGGAACATTTAAAGTTGTCCTGGAACCTCCTAAGTCTCTCCTCATTTTTTTGAATTCTTGTTTCTTTATTCCGTTCTAGTTGAATGTTTATTTCTTCCTTCTGGTCCAAATCATTGATTTGAGTCCCAGTTTCCTTCCCTTCGCTGTTGGTTCCCTGTATATTTTCCTTTATTTCACTTTGAATAGCCTTCACTTTTTCCTTTAATTTTCATCCATACTCAATCATTTCTGTAAGCATTCTGATTACCAGTGTTTGGAACTCTGCATCTGAGAGGTTGGCTATCTTCTTGTCACTTAGTTCTTTTTCTGGAGTTTTGATCTGTTCTTTCATTTGGGCCATATTTATTTGTCTCAGCAAACCAGGTACGTTGTAAGGATTGGAGCCTTAGGTATTTGTCAGGGTGGGGGAAACCCACTTCCCTGCATTATGGCGCTGTATGTCAGGAAGGGGTCAGAGAGGGAACAATGTCCTTGGCTTGGCTTTTGTTCTGCTTTCAGTCATTTCCCCCACATTCCACAAGTGGATCGTGCCTTATCAGGTGCTGCCGTGGTCTTGATTCTCAGGTGGGTGGGCTTACATACATTCTAGGACCCTATGGTCCCTTCCAACCAACTCTCCTGTGAGATTGGCAGTTTGTCTCACAGCTGCATCCCCCACAAGTTTTTATAGACAGAGGTTTTGAGGCTTTATTTTCCTGCATTGAAACCCTGGGTTGCATGGTCTCTTCTGCTCCCCCATTTTTCCTTCTGGTTTATCCACACCAAATGTGGGACTGCCTGGTCCACCAGCTGCTGCCTTGCCGCACGTCCTCTCTGCCCTGGCTGCCTGATTCCATCCCTCTTAGCAATGTGGATGAATGTTTCTTCTTTAACTCCTTGGTTGTCAGATGTAGGGTAAGTGGAGGCAGACTGGCTTCCTCACCCAGGTATCTGGGTAACTAAGAGAAGTGTTCCCATATCCTTGGAGGGGCCTGATAACCAGTGATCTCATAGCCTTGAGACTGGGTCTGATAAACTGTTTCCATAACAAGAAGCGGCTTGTATGTGCAGAATTAAGTTATGTTATGTAATGTTTTGGCACTTTTCTGCCTTTGTTCCCCTCTAGTACTTAAACAGGTAGGGATTCCCTGCTGGGGACAATGATGATGAGAGACATGCAAGGGGACAGGTGCCAGGATGGGTTCCATGCTGTGGAGCAGGGGCCACGACATGAGACATGCAGATATACATGCAGCTTGCAGCGTGCGTGGCTTGCCTGCCCATGAATAAAGGCATGCCAGACATCCCAACAGCTCCATGAATATTTTTCTGTCTGCATGAATACCATGAACCTTTCAGGCCTTGAAGGGTGTCAACACATCAGACTTCGATACAGTTCAATTTTCTGGCAGTTCTGGTTGTTTCTTGTTTTTTAATTGGTTGTTATCCTTCTTTTGGTTGTGTGAGGAAATGAAGCATATCTACCTACACCTCCATCTTGGCCGAAAGCCCAGTTACCCCCAAATGTGTGTATTTTTAATAAGAAAAATATTAGGACATAAATATGAGAACATTCTAGAGGGGTAAAATAGAACACTAAATATAACCAAGAATATGCTAAAAATAAAAGAATGTTAAATATAGCAGTAAAATGTGTCTAAGGACCAGCATCACCATGCTGCCATAAATCTGGTTCTTGGATCCTTTCTCTGCCACCCACATGTACTGGTTGTCAAGGTCATTGAGAGGGTCCTGAGAATGGAGTGTTTGATGTGGACATCCTCTGGGTGGTGAACACAGCTTCATTACCTTTAAACTAGCATTTCCTCCTCCATGGTAAGTGTTGCAGGATCCCAGGAATAAAGTGTACCCTGGGCCAGTGTTGAAGAAATGCATAAACAATGTTCAAATTCTTATTGTGGTACTTCTCAGAGTCTTTAATCCATAACTGTGACACTCCAGGAGGAGACCTATAGTAGGAAATTGTTTTTAGACAGTGGAATTCTTTTGGGGAGAGGTAGAGGATTCTGAGGATAATGTCATAGAAGTAGTGTTTTTTGGAACACATTTGGGCGACGCTGCCCCCAGCATCTTGTCCTTTGGCTCATGACAAATGCTGCTCTACATTTCATATGCAAACATGCTGAGTGTGTTTCTTCTGCCTGGAATTTTCCACCCCTAGCTCTTAACATAGCTTCCTCCTCTTCTCATTCATGTCCTCAGAGGAGTCTTCTCTGACCTCTTGACCCCATCACTCTGTCCTAAAGCACTTGTCACTATTTAAAATGTGTGAAGTGATGTATTTGCTATACTTTTATCTGTTTCCCTGTAAGAGTGTAAGTTCATTTCATTTGCATGTTGTTGTATTCCTGGCATTTAGAAGAGTTTGGCACATAGTAGGTGTTCCTTGGAAAGAAAGAATGCTGAAATTCATTAGCCTTTCTGTTAAACAGGGTGGAAGATCATGATGATCTCATGCCAATATTTACGCACCAGGACACAATTCTGAAAGCAACTTACGGCGAATACTTTCTGGCTGAACTAATAGAGGCCCAAGACAAAGAGAATCATGCTGTCGTATGTGAGGTTAGTAATTAATCCACGTAGGGATAACATTATCTCTCACATTAATGTGGGAGAAATAAGAGATGTTACCCTGGATTTCACCCTGCACCCCTAGAGTTGCCATCCTCTCTTCCTTCCCCGTGCCCTTCCAGGTGACATGCCAAGCCAGCTTCTGAGCTGTGGTATCACATACCTTCCCAGTGCTAACTGCATTTAGGTTTTCAGGTTTCTTTGAGGTCCTCCCAGATGCCCAGGCTGCTGTAGATTATTTGCTCTGTCTCTAGAGGTAGGGGTTAGATTTCGGGTGAGGGGAAAAGGTCCCCCAAGAGTGTCTAGGGGGGATTTCTGGGACCCCAAGATTCCAGAGGCCAGAACTTACAAACCAGCATCCTGCTGGCAGATGGATTTTGTTTGACTTGGAGAGTAATTTTTCACTTTTTGTTTTAACAAAATTTCACACTTAAAACTTATAAGCATCCTAATTCCCTAAATGTTAACATTTTACCACATTTGCTTTATTACTCTCTTTGCTTGCTCTTTCTGTATATCAATCTCTCTATCTAGAGATAGATATATATTTATGTATTTTTATGAACCATTTAAGTGTATTGTACAGTTGTAATGCTCCTTCACTACTAAATACTTCTGCGTATCTTTCCTAAAAACAAGGATGTTCTCTTTCATGACTGTAGTACAATGATCTAGTCAGGCAGTTACCTAATCTACAGACCTTATTCAGATTTTACTGACAGTCCTCATAATGTCCTTTATAGCAGATGTAAATCCAGGTCATTCATCGAACTCAAATGTCGCGTGTCTTTAGTCTCTTGTAATCTGGAACATTTTTCCAGCCTGTCTTTGTCTTTCATGATGATGACAGTTTTGAAGAGCACACAGGTCAGTTATTTTTCAGAATGCCTCTCAATTTGGATTTGTCCATTGTTTTCTCATGGTTTGATTTATGTTGTTATGATTAAATTTGGTTGGATTAATGGCTAGCATTTAAAAATTAGGAAAGTGTCTATAACAATTGGAATTTCTAGCTTTTCTGGAAGAATCCAGAGGCTTACCATCAGGGTCTGCTTTTCTGCAGGACCCCATGAGTTGGAGCTTGGGAGTGACTATCACTGCAGGCAGTTCAGGTGCCCTATAGCCCTGGGGCTTCATGACCCCTCAGGCTGGCTGTCTTTCCAATTTTTTACCAGCCTGGCCCTGTGACCCCATCAGTTGTGACCACTGACTCAGAACTTGCCCTACAAGTGTCCTGCTTCTGCAGTGTCCATCCAGGAAGGCTTTACTGAGACTAGAGGTAGAGATGGTAATTAACAGAGACTCGTAGACACAGCAGTACGGTGATTGCCAAAAGGAGCGGGGGATGGGTGGAGGTAAAAGAAGGGAAAGGAGGAATAAATGGTGTTAGAAAGAGACTTGACTCGGCGTGATAAATACACAACACAAGATGTATTGTAGAATTGTATACCTAAAACTTGTATAATTTTATTAACCAATGTCACCCCACCAGACTCAATTTAAAAAAAGAATGAAAAAAAAAGAAAGAAGGACAAAACCCACACCCTCTGATATGCCAGCCATAGCCCCAGAGGTCCACACCGAAAGAAAAGGGTGAAAAGGACAAAAAAGAGAACTGGCAAGCTAGCTAGCATTAGTGTGGTTCAGCCCAGAGCAGCGAGCAGGCCTACCCGGGATCCCAGGTAAATGGTGTGAGCAACTCTGCAGCTCTGAGACCTTCTCTCATCCTTGT
>PVJI01032346.1:0-12293 GCA_004026765.1 Micronycteris hirsuta
TATATGAGGTATGGAGGAATATCAACAGGGGAGTGGTAGGGGGAGAGGGTGGGAATGGGGCACAGAACAAGTAGCATAAATGGGAGGTAGACAACAGACAAGGGGAGGTTAGAACAGTATAGGAAGTACAGGAGCAGAAGGACTTATGTGTAGGACCTATGGACAAAACTAAAGGGAGGGGAAAGGGGGGTAAGGGGGACGGGGGAGTGAAGGGGGGAAATGGGGCAACTGTAATAGCAAAATCAATAAAATATAGTTAAAAAAAAAAAGAAAAGAAAAGAGGGTTACTGCTATGTCCATACAAGCTGGCCTAAAGCTCAGGGGAAATCTCTTTGGATAGGTAAAGAATGTCTTCCTTATCAAGGAGATCCAGGGGGGTGAGTAAAATTTCCAAGGTTCTTCAGAGGGGAAAAAGTAATAATCTTTGAAACAAGGGCAGGTAAAGAAATGTTTGTTTTCTTCCTGCCCCCCCACCCCCACTAGAATCAACTTTAGTTATTTCTTTTTAGATAGAGTTTTGGGTTTTTTGTTTTGGGGGGTTCTTTTTGCTTTATTTTTATTGTTGTTGAAGTAAAAGAAATGTTTCAACATCTAGGATGCTCAAAACCTGCTGAAAAATTAGGAACCTTATCATGGAAGAGACTGCTAATCCTTCTAGAACAGGAAATCTACCATATGACACCCTAGTTCTGGACAGCACTGGGGAGGATCACTATTAAAACGAGAACTAGGAACATGGCCATTAATATCTAAGAGATGAATAAGAAAAGTGTTTATAAGAAAAAATAAACTTAGATTCCAGTGTAGACCAGTTAATAAAATACAGCTTTTTTATTCTTATATTTCCTTGAACCTTTTAAACATTCTCCTAGTTTTCCTCCTTCCTTACCAGCAACTTTTAGCCTCATTCTGAACCTCTTTCTCCTCTGCAGGACCAGTAAAGACTGGGACTAAGGCTCAGACCTGGGCCCCTTTCACTTCTCCATATATGTATTCCTTTTATGTGATGTCAACCATTCCCATTGCCTTAATACCCTTTATATGCTAATAGTTCCCACATTTATATCTTTAGCCCCAGTGTCCTGGCTCACATCATCAACTGCCTACTTGGCATCTCTGTTTACACATCTAATATACATATCAAAATTCAGATGTTGACAAGAAAGTAAAACACTGGCCTTTCAACTTCAAGCCTTTCCTTCTACTCCTCATGTGAGTAAATGGTATCATTGTTATGGTAAATTATCAAATCTCCTTTATAGCCCAGAAATAGTGATTTAATTAGTCTAGCATGGGACTCAGGCAGCACTACAGACATACATTATTTTATTAAACTTAGCTTTACTGTGTTTCACAGGTATTGCATTATTAATAAATTGAAGGCAAAACCCTCCACTGTCACAAAGAGTATGACTAGCTTTATTGTGATACTCACTTTATTGTGGTTGTCTGGAACCAAACCTGTAATATCTATGGTACATACCTATATTTTTAAACTATACAGGTGATTCCAGTCCACTTAATAGGAGAAACATGCATTTTTACATGTAGATTACATGGAGTAGTCTTCAAGGGGAAACTAATTTAGTGAGGTTATGTTTTTATCTTCAGGTACTTAGGAGAAAACTGATGACATCCTTATGGACTTGAGAAACTAGAGTTGAAACATTCCCAGTCTTTCCCTCATTCCTATCTATAGTACATTGCCTATTCCTCTTCCCTCAGAGCCAGATACTAAGGATGGTGGAGAAAACAGTGCAAGTCCAATTAGTGTCTGAGGAAAGGAAGCCAGGGACAACAAGACAAAAGTGTTGTGGGGTGGGTAGTGGCCAGTAATGACTTAAGGACTGAGGAAAGTATTCCCTTGACATACTTCCCTAAATCCTAAACCTGAAATCACAAACTGGAAGCTGGAGACCAGGATCCTATCTACAGATATTTGGCCCCAACAGCGCTTTTAAAACAAAATTGCAGCATAAAAAATTGAGACAATGCACCTGGAAATTCTGATTTTATACTTTTCTTTTAAAATGTTTTCCAGATATCTGACCACATTGGAACCACATTCCTACAGGGCAACAATTATCTGGTGCTAAGTAGCATTTGTCCTATTCTAAATAGGGCTTGGACTCTACACTTCATTCCTGGCCTGCCCTACTTACTTTACTCATTTATTATATCTGCCTATAAACATTTAAGTTTCTAACCTCTAGCTTAAGCCATGACATTTACTCCATCAGTCAAAGGAGCAAATAAGCTAGTCTCAAAATAACAAAGCCTTATCTCCCTTGCCCACTCCCTATTCCACCTCCAAACAACACTTGGACCATGTGTGACTTTAGGTCATTTACCTGAAGCTTTTTACCTCCCTTAGGGTTGGGTATATGTAGATATGAAGAAGATTGCTAAAGATGGGTGCAAAACAGAAAGAAGGTAACCCTGCTCCAGAGTCACTAAACAGACATTTCATTCTATATTTCAAGGTGATGAGAATGGGCTGAGAAGTGCCTTCTCAACTAGAGAGACAGGAAGTTGGACTCCCTGAGTTTCCTCTTCCCAGTGGTTAGCTAAATATTCTTCCTATGGGAAGAAGGAAGGAGACTATCAAATCTCTAGAATGAATGGTTTATGTCCAAACTTTTTACTTCCTTACACCTAGCCCCATCACTTTTCTGAATTGCATTCTTAAAAAGAAACCAATGTACATATGCAAGGGTCTTTTCTCTCTATTCTGGTGCTTTCCCTTCTTTTAACTTTCAGTAAGTCACACACCATCCTAGTCTTCTCTGTCTTTCTGGCTCCTCCTTAACTGTCTTTGGCTTGACTTCTCCTAAGATTCCTGTCCCATAAATAGATTTGTTTCCCTAGATTCAACTGACTGGACACCTCCTAGATGTCCTACGATCACCTTAAATTCTGCTTTTCTCTCTCCCTTCATTCATTTCCATAGACTGAATATCATTAATACTCCTAGTGACCCAAGGAAAGGAGAATATCCCTATCAAAGGCCCTCTCAGAATCTGATAATAATCCAAGTTATAGGGTAAATTCATAGGGCAATTTAAGACAAAAAGGAAAGTAACTTGAACATCTAACTTCTTAGAAAAGAAAAGGTGTAAGGGTATAGGAAAGGAGCCTGCTTATGAGAGACAATAGAAAATATCATTTGAAAAGGCATAGTCGATATTATAATTTTATATTTAGAAAGTACAGGGAGGAAGATAGTCATGAGGTAGGTAGGAGCTGCACCCACTTGCTCATGCACCCAACTGAAACACCTAGCCAATCTTCCAACAAACTGAATAGCCAACAGAACTACAGCTGATATGAAGTATGGAAGCCATTTGCAAATGATGGTATGGAGATTTTGTAGGCTGACAGGAGGGTCCCTGGGCCCTGCCCCAGAGACTGCAGTTGCCAAGGTAGCTTTGGAGGGGAGCCAGGTCAGTGATTGTGAATTTGCAGCTCCCTCCCCTCCCAAAGCAGTGAGATTGCAGACCCACACCAGGAGAGATTTGAACACTTAAAGTAGCTGGGGGGATAAAGACACAGTAAGAGACACAAAGCTAGCAGCGTATCCCAGCTGGGACAGTGGTCACCAGCCTGGACAGTACCAGAGAAATTGGGGAGCCAGGTGACACCTGGAGCTGGGAGAAGAGATGGGCCATGACTGACTGTGACACAGATAGTCTCTGGACTTGTCAGAGAGTTGGTCTGTGTGGAAAGCCAAGCTCTTGTCAGGACTATCCTGCAGCAAACAAGGGGAATTTCCTCAAAAAAACTCTCTCAGCTACTATGTAAGGACCTCTCACTCAAAGACGCTGGGTCAGCAAAGCGGGGGAAGGGGCATGATTTGCTCCCATGCATGGCACCTTACGTATTGATCAAAGGGAGGCACCAGGAGCTCAGAGAGGTAACAGCACCCAGAGAGGCTTAATTCAATAAGGGAACTTAACTGCCCTAAAGGGACTTTGCACAGGTTCAGGCCCAGGCCAACAAAGAGGGAGAAGGAGGGGTGTGGTTTGCTCCTACTCAGTGTACCTCACAGACTAATCAAAGGGTTGGACGATGAAGTAGATTAGAGGCACCAGCCTGGCACACATATGCACTGGACAGTATGGGCCACACAACATTCTGAAGGCATGGACCTGAAACTGGGCACCCGTGAATATTGAAGGCCAGACCAAGGCCCTGTCCTCCAGGAAACACAGGAAAGGGAAAAGAAAGGGGGAAAAAAAGAAAAATGAGTGGAACCCACCCTACCCTCCTCCTGCAGCATCCAGGAAGAATACAGCAAAACCCCGCTTGGCAGGTTTAAAGTAAGTAGGAGGCACTCCCCCCAACCCCTGCCCAAGTGTCAGACAAAAAGATCTGGATCTGTGAAAAGACCAAAGACAGAGCCAGAAAGAAGTCAGAAGGCTAACACCAACAGCTAAGACAAATCTCACTTTGCTATCCTTCAGAACTTGCATTTTATTATTTTTTATTTTATTTATTTTTAGTGAGAGGGGAAAGGAAGGAGAAAGAGAGGAAAAGAAATATCAATGGGTGGTTGCACTTCATGTACCCCCTACTGGGGACCTGGCCCACAACCCAGGCAGGTGTCCTGACTGGGAATCGAATCAGCAACCCTTTGGTTCCCAGCCTGCACTCAATCCAATAAGCTACACCAGCCAGGGCTTATTTATTTATTTATTTTTTATTTCTCTTCTTTCTGTTTAGCTTTTCTTTGGTTGAATTCATTGTTTGATTGGTTTTCTTTACTCTCCCTTTCATAATTGCACTTCTTCTTCCACTTCACTCATTTTCCAATAACACACTACTCTTGATCTTTTACTTTTTATTCTTTTTATTCAGATTATATATTTCTAATCATATTACTGTTATGCCAAATCCCACAGAACACCCTACCTTGGTCTTAATCCATTTCACCATCTTCTTAAGTTTTATTTCTATTGGGGTTAACATTATATTCTCACACATTACACCAAGTTTATATCCCTTACTGTCACTGTATCTCACCATCTAACCTTGCATAAGCACTCTGCTTTCTAAAGTCAGCTCACATTCTTTTTCCCTTCTAATAAGAGCCTTATTTCTTTTTCACCTTTTATTAAAAAGTGGCTAGTTAGGTGAAATATCACAGTTATTGCTATACTTCTCCAAAGGACCTCCTATCTGTTCACTATATGTCTGCACTTTAAATCCCATAGAATACTCTCCCACTGTCTTATTCCATTTCACCTTCGCCCTGCCCCTGGTCATATACAAGACAAGGTGGGAGTTGTGAGTACCAGTAAACCCACTGGAGGGAAGAACCCATGAACAAAAGAGCCACCAAAAGGTAAAGCCTAAGTACAAGAGAGCCCACACAAATGGAAGAAAAAGCTACCCTAGGGCATCCAAACAAGGAGATCAAAGAGACCACACCACTGAGTCTCACAAAATTCCATCCACAGAAACCACCCTATGAAGAAGGCTAGCAAAGCACGGCATCACAAATTGCAGAAACAAACAAAAAGTCACCTAAAATGGGGAGACAAAGAAAAATCCCACAATCAAAAGGAATGAAAGACTCCTCAGTAAAAGAGCTAAATGAAATGGAGGCAAGCAAACTATCAGATATAGAATTCAAAAGAATGGTGGAACTTCTGGCCAGCATGGAAGGATAGGTACACACACTGTGCCTACTGACAACCAAAAGAAGGACAACAACAATATAAAGACAAAAACCAATCAGAACTGACAGAAAATCGAACTGCATGGAAATCCAACAACGAAAGAGTTAAAGAAGACACATTCATCCAGATTGGTTGGAAGGGTGGAGAACAGCAGCCAGGTGGAGAGGACTCATGGCAAGGCAGTGGCTGGCAGACCCAGTGAGGCCACAGCTAGTGAGTGGGCAGTTCCACATTCACATGCTGATAAAGGAACAGCTGGAGAGCAAGACAGACTGTGCAACCCAGGGTTTCAGTGTGGAGAAATAAAGTGGCAAACCACCAATTGAAAACACCTGTGGGGGTTGAGGCGGCAGTAGGAGAAACTCCTACCCTCACAGGAGAGTTTCCTGGAAAGACCCACAGGGTCCTAGAATGTACACAAGCCCACCCACCCAAGAATCAGCCCAGAAGGGCCCAGTTTGTTTGCGGGTAGTCAGGGAAGTGACTGAAAGCCAGTAGAGAGCAAAGCAAGTACCATTGTCCCCTCTCAGGCCCTTTACCCACAGATAGTGTCACAACACAACAACAAGAGCTACCTGACGCTGGTGAACACCTAGGGTTAAACCCCTTATATGTAAGAGGTGTGCTGAGGGGAAAAAAATGGCTCAAATGAAAGAACAGATCAAAGCTCCAGAAAAAATACAACTAAGCAACGAAGAGATAGCCAACCTATCAGATGCACAGTCCAAAACACTAGTAATCAGTATGCTCACAGAATTGATTGAATATGGTCACAAATTAGATGAAAAAATAATGGCTGCAGTAAGTGAAATAAAGGAAAATGTCCAGGGAACCAACAGTAATAAGAAGGAAACTGGGACTGGAATCAACAGTGCAGACCAGAAGGAAGAAAGAAACATTCAACCAGAAAAGAATGAAGAAACAAGAATTCAAAAATATGAGGAGAGGCTTAGGAACCACCAGGACATCTTTAAACATTCCAACATCTGAATCATAGGGGTACCAGAAGGAGAGAAGGAAGAGCAAGAAATTGAAAACTCATTTGAACAAATAATGGAAGAGAACTTCCACAATCTGACAAAGGAAACAGACTTCCAGGAAGTCTAGGAAGCTCAGAGAGTCCCAAAGAAGTTGGACCCAAGGAGGAACACACCAAGGCACATCATAAGTACATTATCCAAGATTAAAAATAAGGAGAGAATCTTAGAAGCAGCAAGAGAAAAGGAGACAATTACCTACAAAGGAGTTCCCATAGACTGTCAACTGATTTCTCAAAAGAGACCTTACAGGCAAGAAGGGGCTGGAAAGAAGTATTTGAAATCATGAAAGGCAGAGGGACCTACATCCAAGATTACTCTATCCAACAAAACTTTCATTTAGAGTGGAAGGGCAGATAAAGTGCTTCTCAGCTAAGGTCAAGTTAAAGGAGTTTATCATCACCAAGCCCTTACTGTATGAAATGTTAAAGGGATTTATCTAAAGAACCGAGAAAATATGAACAGTAAAATGACAGCAAACTCACAGTTGTTAACAACCACACCTAAAACAAAAGCAAAAGCAAACAACTAGAACAGGAATAGAACCACAGAAATGGAGATCATGTGGAGAGTTATCAACAGGGGAGTGGAAGGGCGAGAGAGGGGGGAAAGGTACAGAGAATAAGTAGCATAAATGGTAAGTAGAAAATAGACAGGGAGAGGTTAAGAATAGTATAGGAAATGTAGAAGCCAAAGAACTTATATATATGACCCATGGACACGAACTCTAGGGGGGGAATATGGGTGAGAGGGGGTGTGCAGGGCAGAGGGGAATAAAGGGGGGAAAATGGGACAACTGTAATAGCATAATCAATAAAACATACTTAAAGAAAAAGAATGGTGATAAGAATGCTCAAGAAACGCACAGACAACTACAAGGAATTCAGTGAGAACTACCACAGTATGAAAAGGAAATAGAAAGTATAAAAAAAACATGAAGAAATGAAGAATGCAATTTCTGAAATAAAGAAATATACTAGGAGATATTACAAGCAGGCTGGATGAGGCAGAGGACCAAATTAGTGAGCTGGAAAACAAAGTAGAAACAAACACCCCCATAGAGCAGCTGTAGGAAAAAAGACTCAAAACAGATGAAGATAGCTTAAGGGAGTTGCAAGACAACATGAAACATGACAACATTCGAATCACAGGAATACCATAAAGAGAAGAAAAGGAACAAGGATAGAAACCTTGTTTGAAAAAATAATGACAGAATACTTCCAGGACCTGGAGAGGGGGAAAGCCACACTAGTTCAGGAAGCACAGAAGATCCCAATCAAGATGAACCCAAAAAGGCCTAAAGCAAGACACATCATAACAAAAATACCAAGTTTTAAAAACAAAGAGAGAATCTTGAAGGCAGCAAGGGAGAAACAGGAAGTAACATATAAGGGAACTCCAATAAGTCTAGCAACTGATTTCTCAACAGGAACACTTCAAGCCAGAAGAGATTGGCAAGAAATGTTCCAAGTAATGAAAAGCAAAAGCCTGCAACCAGGACTACTCTACCCAGCAAGGCTCTCAATTAAAAATGGAAGGTGAAATAAGGAGTTTCCCAGACAAAAGGAGGCTGAAAGAATACATCTCCACCAAACTAGCAATGCAAGATATGCTAAAGGGACTGTTTTAAGAAGAGGAAGAAAAAGAGTGACAGAGAGAGGAACACAGGTACAAAGGGGTAAAATTGCAATGAATAAGTACCTATCAGTAATAATCTTAAATATAAGTGGATTAAATGCTACAATCAAAAGACAAACATAGCTGAATGGAAAGAAAAACATGACCTGCACATGTGCTGCCTACAAGAGATCCATTTCAGAACAAAAGACCTACACAGACTGAAAGTAAAGGGCTGGGAAAAGGTATTCCAAGCAAATGGGCAGGGGAAAAAAGCTGGTGTAACAATAGTTATATCAGACAAAATAGAATTCAAAACAAAGGCCATAAAAAGACACCCAGAAGTATACTTCATACAGCTCAAGCAAAGAATTTATCCAGAAGACATAAACATTATAAACATGTGTGCACCCAACATAGGAACACCCAAATATGTAAAAAAAATCTTGGAGGACTTCAAGAAATATATAAACAGTAACACACTTATACTAGGGGATTTTAACATCCCACTGTCAAAAATGGATTGATCTTCCAAACAAAATATCAGCAAGGATATTGCAGCATAGAAAAATGCCTTAGATCAAATGAGCTTAACTGATATATATAGAAACTTTCATTCTAAAGAAGCAAAATACACATCCTTATCAAATGCACATGGAACATTTTTTTAATATTTTATTTATTTATTTTTATACAGAAGGGAAGGGAGGGAGAAAGAGAGGGAGAGAAACATCAATGTGTGGTTGCCTCTCATGTGCCCCTATTGGGGACCTGACCTGCAACCCAGGCATGTGCCCTGACTGGGAATCGAACTGGTGACCCTTTGGTTCACAGCCCAAGCTCAATCCACTGAGCTACACCAGCCAGGGCGAATATTTTCGAAGATAGACCACATGATAAGACACAAAACAAGCCTCAACAAATTCAAGAACATTGAAATCATATCAAGTATTATCTCTGACCACAAGGGACTGAAACCAGAAACTAACCCAGAGGAAAAAACTCAAAAACACTCAAGTTCATGGAGAATGAATAGCATGCCATTAAACAATGAATGGGTTAATAACGAGATCAAGGAAGCAATCAAAAAGTTTATGGAAACAAATGAAAATGAACTCACAACAATCCAAAACTTATGGGACACAGTGAAGGCAGTCCTCAGAGAGAAGTTCATAGCAAAACAGGCCTGCCAAAAAGTGATAGAAGCATTTCAAATAAACAACCTAACCCTACATCTACAAGAACTGGAGGAACAACAACAAAGTCCAGAGCGAGTAGATGGAAGTAAATAACCAAGATCAGAGCAGAATTAAATGACATAGATACCAGAAGAAAAATTCAAAGGAGCGATAAGTCCAGGAGCTGGTCCTTGGAAAAGATTAACAAAATAAACAAGACTTTAAGCAGACTTATCAAGAAAAAAAGAGAAAGGATCCAAATAACTAAAAGTAGAACTGAAAGAGGAGAGGTTACAACTGACACCACAGGAATACAAAGGATAAGAAATTACTATGAATAACTATATGCCAAGAAATTTGAAAACCTGGGAGAAATGGACACAGTTCTAGAAAAATACAATCTTCCAAAACTCAATGAAGAAGAAGCTGAAAGCTTGAACAGACTGAAAACTGCTAGTGAAATTGAAGCAGTTTTCAAAAAACTCCTGGCACACGACTGGGCCAGATGGTCTCATGAGAATTTTACAAAACATTTAAGAAAGAATTAACTCCTATTCTTCTCAGACTATTCCAAAAAAAAAACAAGGAAGAGGGAAGACTCCCAAATTCTTTTTATGAAGCCAGCATCATCCTAATCCCAAAACCAGATAAAGACACAACAGAGAAAAAGAACTACAGGCCAATATCACTGACAAACATAAACGCTAAAATCCTCAACAAAGTATTGGGAAACCGCATCCAGCAATACATTAAAAAGATCATACACCATGATCAACTGGGATTCATCGTAGGGATGCAAGGATGGTACAATATTCTCAAATCAATCAACGTAATACAGAGTGGAAAAAGATGGCAGCAGAGTAGGAGGGAGCGGGATCGGCTTCCTCCAGCCCACTGGTGGGATATCTGGCCGATTTTCTGAGGAGCGGAGCAATTGCCCAGTTGTATTCCAGTGGGAAGATTGACGACCAGGACTGCACATAAAACTGAAAGATCAGACGGTAGGGAGCGAAGGGGTCCCTCGGGACTCGTGGGGAGCCGGGAGGTCTGCGGATCCAGTTGCAGCAGCTTCCCAGTCTGTTCCAGGATCCATGGGTGGGAGCTGGATTGGAGTGTGTGAGTAGCCCAAGCAGGTGCGTGACTGTTGGGAGAGACTCAGTCCCCAGCAGGCCGGAGGTCAGTGCGTAGGTGGGGACTGATCTGCACAGGCTGGCGATCCCAGCGGGAGGAATTGGAGATTGAACTGAACGGGAGACCCGAAGCCTGGAGCTCCAGGACCAAGCGGACCTTGCAAAGCCAATCAGGGGCAGCTGGGGGTTGTGCCCGACCAGGCGCCCAGGCCGGCAGCTTGCAAGCGCGAATCCAGTGACAAAAGCGGTCAGCGAATACAGGAGCACGGAACTCACTCCTGGAGGGCCTCAGACACAACCCAGCCACTGTGATCAGAGACCTGCGGTGCAGACTCCCTCCGTGGGAAAAAAACAGAGGAGCACCATTGAGCCCCACTGAGGGGGGACACAGACCTCACTAACTCTGACTCAGTGTGGGGGTCAGGCAGCCCAGAAGAGGTGCTACAAATTCCTAGCAACTGGGCTTGAGGCAGGACAGCAGCTAAAAGTGCAGCTCAGGAAGAAAGAAAAAGGAAACCTGATATCTTCCCAGCTGGTCGCCGACAGAAGGACTGAAGGAGCAGACCTGACTGGACGCTGTTAAAGCCAACCTTTTGGGGTTTTTTTTCTTTCTTTTGTTTTCTCTTTGTTTCTTTGTTTGTTTTTCCCCAAACTTCTTCCTATCTGTCCTTATATATTTTTTAACTCCTTCTACCTTCCCTTCATATGGTATTCCTAGTTTTCTCTTCTTTTTATTTCTTATTTTTTATTATTTTTTACTTTATGTTATTTTAGTATTATTTTTTCTTTATCTTTCTTTTTCTTTTGCTTTCTTTTCCTTCTTTTTCTCCTTTCCCCTCTCTTCTTTATCCACAGGTAAGACATTAAAACCTGGAATTGTGAAGAGAATAGAGCGAGACCCAGACAAGAGTCAGCCCAAAAAACAGAGACAGTGACACAAAATTAACTTCCCTGCTCCAGAGAACTTGACAGATCAATTTAAGAATCAGAGGCTAGCAAGAAGAATCCCACAAACAATGGGAAGACAAAGAGACAATCCCCAAATGAAAGGAAAGGAGGAAGCCCCAGAAAGAATGATAAATGAAACAGAGGCAAGCCAACTATCAGATATTGAGTTCAAAGCATATGTTATCAGGAAGCTCAAGAAACTCGAGAAGCTTGATGAACTCACAGAAAACTACCAGGAACTACAGGGAAACTATAATGAACTCACTGCAAACTATATCAACATGAAAAAGGAAATAGAAACTATTCGCAAGGGTCAAGAGGAAATGAAGAATACAATATCTGAATTGAAGAACACAATAGAAGGAATCAAAAGCAGGCTCGATGAGGCAGAGGACCGGATCAGCGAGCTGGAGGACAAGGTTGAAAAAAGCACCCAAAAAGAGCAAGAACAGGAAAAGAGGCTCAGAAAGAATGAAGAGGTATTAAGGGAAATGCAGGATAACATGAAACGTAATAATATTCGTATAATAGGAATACCAGAAGGAGAGGAAGAGCAGCAAGGGATGGAAAACCTGTTTGAAAAAGTAATGATGGAAAACTTCCCTAATCTGATGAGAGAAAAAGCCACACAAATCCAGGAAATACAGAGAGTCCCATTCAAAAGGAACCCTAACAGGCCCACTTCAAGACACATCATCATTA
>PVJI01032347.1:0-12291 GCA_004026765.1 Micronycteris hirsuta
TTTTTGAATACTTATTTCTTCCTATTTTACTTCAGTAATGAGCAAAATTAGAAAGTAATATAAGAAATATTTTATAAAATTTTATTCTTATCCTGGAATAAACTCCATAGATAATATATAACTTACATAAATATAATCTTTATATGTGTATAATATGTATAAGATTACATATGTACATATATAGTCTTTAAAATATATACTATCCTAATAGTACTATAAAAAAGGAATAATTTATAATAGAATGACATGAATGTCAACATATACATGCTCAGGCATTGCAGTATTTCAGGATATGAAGAATTCCTAATTCACGCCCACTAAATAATAGCAGTAGCTTTACCTTCATTGTGACAACTCAACACATATCCTCTCCTTTCAAAAATTCCTTTGAAGCCTCCATTTCTCAGCCATTTAGAATCATCATGTTAAAGAAATTTAAGAAGGAAGCACTATGTTTCGGTTACTTCCTTAAAAGATCACTTTGACTATTGTGTGAAGAATGAACCCGAGGGACAAGAGTGGAAATAGCAAGACAAACTCAGAGGCCATGCAACGATATGAGCGAAACATACTACTTCATGCTGCTGATAACCAAATCTCCAGTCAGTTTGCTCTCTATATCCAGATGCCCATTGAACATCTCTATTGGAATATGCTGATAACATGTGAAATATTTCAATCCTCAAATTAAATTTTAGAATCTCCCTCATTCCCACACAATAAACCAACATCTCTAATTTTATCACCATATCAATATTACATATCTTTTCTGCCACATCTCTTAAAGTTTTGCCTTGTTTTACATCCAATCCCAGCCTTGTTCTTCCATCTGGACTTTAGCTGAACCTCTACTTTGCATTTCCAGTTGCAATCCACTTTATGAACAGCTTCTGGAACAATTTCTCTCAAATGCCAACCTCTATACTCATTCACTCTTTATAAAGACTGTCTTACTCTGGCATTGCAAGATTGACCATAGCCTTCACATGGCATGGTGTGGCCATGGAACACACGATGGGGCAAAGGCACTGTCATAGTGTCCAAACCACGTAAGTGTAACTATAAGCTATATCTTTCCCATTCCTTCACTCCATCTCCTACTATCTTTTGCAATTTTTTACAGAATCTTACTACTGAGACCTAATCATCTATCCCTATGCCCAGCAGTCTTTAAAAGGAAGAACATTTGGTTCTCCCCTCCTAAATTATGCACACACATGCAGGCATGCACACAAATAGCTGATGAACAGGAGGTTTGCTGTGATTGATAAATTTATTTTAAATATTAAAAGAAAGTTCCAAATTATGATATAAAGGAGTACAAAATGAAAACGTTAAGTCTCTTCTGTGGATTTAAATTTTCCATGACCTTCCAAATCACCTGATCATTCTACTGTGGCACATCAGTTTACATTTTTGATAAAGGAGCAGTAGAGTACATCCATGAAGCATTGATTTTAAAGCCATATTGTTTGGGTTCAATTATCAGAAACAACATTTACTATCTGTGTGAATTAGGCAAGTTAATTAAACTCGATGTGTCTTAGTTTCCTAACCTGTAAAATTATTAGTAATAGTAACTACTTTAAGATCGTTCTGAGGAGTGAATGAGTTGTTTCATATAAAACACTTTGAATGGTAGTTGACACATAGTAAACATTTCTCAAGCATTTCCTGTTGTTAATGCAGTAAAGTTTGCCCTTAAAATTCTCCTAAATATATGTATAAGGATATAAAATTATTTTATTAAATTAAGAACTCCTTTTTCAATAAAGATATAAGGCTTAGCAGTTACTTGTAACACTTATAATACCACTAGAAAAAAAACTGACAAATTAGGAATAGTTCATAGGGTCTAGAATAAAGAGAAGGTACAATAGTAGGTTCATTACTTCTTATGGAATATTTGTGGTACTCTTTAAAATAAAGATGTTTATTTATTTATTTTTAGAAAGAGGGGAAGGGAGAGAGAAAGATAGGGAGAAAAGCATGGATGTGTGAGAGAAACATTGATTGGTTGCCTCTCGCACACTCCCCAAACTGGGGCTGGGCCACGGCCCAGGCATGTGCCCTGACCAGGAATTAAACAAGCGACCTTCACTTTGCAGGATGACACTCAACCAACTGAGCCATGCTGGTCAGGACAAATATTTGTTATACATTTACATGGTTATGAAATAAGCCAAATTAAATCTTTTTTTAAAAGCAAAGTTCTCAATGGTATGCTAAGTAGGAAATCCTATTTTCCTTTATTGATGGAAATTTGGAGCCACCCTAGGAACTTTAATTTTCATTGAAATCACCAAGAAATTGCAGTATAAGTTTCCTTTTCTCTTAGATCAAAAATTAAGATGAGAGAAAATAAGTTTTTACCATTATCCTGCTACTAAAAGCATATTTTAGTAAATGGTTTCAGCAAAACATGCAGTTACTTTTTCTCAAAAAGTATTTTGGTCAAAACCCTAGAATGATAAATACACAGAGGATTCCAGAAATAGGTTCTTTATACAGTAACACATTAGTGTTTCAATTTATATATAATGAAACCAAACTCTACGTGGATTGGTACTTTCCTTCATTCTTTAAGACTACATGAACAATGACAACAAACACAATTATCAACAACCAAACCTAAAAAAAAAAACTAAGCAAACAACTAGAACAGGAACAGAATCACAATAATGGAAATCACATAGAGGTTATCATTGGGGAGGAGGAGGGGGAAATGGGGGGAAAAGTACAGGGAATAAGAAGCATACACAGTAGGTACAAAATAGACAGGGGGCAGTTAAGAACAGTATAAGAAATGTAGAAGCGAAAGAACTTACATGTAGGACCCATGGACAAGAACTAAGGAGTGGGGTGAGGAGGGTTGTACAGGGCAGAGGGGAATAAAGGGGGACAATGGGACAACTGTAATAGCATAATCAACAAAATAGATTTAAAAAAAGACTTCATCATAATTACAAAAAAGGAACAAAGGGAAAAGACATTATCAAAGATTTCCCAGATTCCTTTCAATGAAGTGGAAAACAATGAAAAGCCATCATATAACCTTCCTGTCCAAGAACATCTTGTAGCATAATTCCCAAGTTACAGCAGAGGGAAGATTTGAATTCACGTTTTCAATAGCCAGGCCACAAAAAACAAACCTGACTAGTTTTGTTTCCTACTTGTTTAATAATTTGTCTTAACCTCTCCACTCAAGAGTCTAGTCTGCTGAACAGCAGTGCCTCACTGTTTCCCTCAGCCTCCAGTGAGGTCCTGGACACTTTCTAGAGGTAATGGCCCCTCTGAAGAACTCAAGGGGAGGTAGGATACTGGCCCCAGTTCCACCTCAGAAGTATCCCAGCAGAGGCAAGATTGTTTCATCAGTCACACTGCTTCTTGACTTCTTTCCCCAATCTCCAGGGTAGATGCTGACCATGTGGTTTTCACCTCTTATTGGCCCCAGAAGAGCCCTCCCATGGGAGGATCCACAGCAATCTTCCAAAGCCACTGGGTACCTTTGTGAGCACTTGCAGAATTTTCTCATCACTTACAATTAAGAGCTCAGTGCCTTCTGGGGGTGATGCAATTAGAAGCGTGAGCCTCATATCTAATCCTTACGTCAGTAAACACAAGTGAACAGGGCCTTGGCCTCTCCTCAGTTCTTCAATACTCCTCGGTCTGTCCTTGATCCTAACCTCTCCTTGGTCCAAATATATGACTCATGATGGGAAAAGAAAAGCCACTTCCTTTTCTTCCACTACTTCCAACCGGCCCCGTTGCCTGGCCCCGATGTGGAGAACCAGATGGAAGGGGTAGAAGCCAGGAGCAGGAGCAGGAGACAGAGCAGGGCACCTGTTGGAATTGGACCTGCCAGACCTCTTTGGACCCTCCTCACTGCTCCCAGAATCTTCTGATACTTCTCCTTATGGGCTATGAAGAAGCCCCTTACTGAAGCCTGTACTTCAGCTTTACTACAATCTATGTGCCTGACAACTCACTCCACAAAGTTAATGTTCCCCCCATTGCTCTAGCTGAACAATTAGACAGACAACCTCTAATACCCCTCTCAAGGTAATATAGGCCATGTTCCAAAGAGAGGTTCCTGATCTGTGCCTGCTGGTTCCTGAGCTGGCAGGGTAACCCAACAAGTCCCCAACTCCCACTGCAAAGTTGGCCAAGTTTCATAGGGAAAACTTTCTAAAGAATGACTGCTTATGAAATTCCAAAATGAAACATTGGCTAACACCATTCACAATCATCCTAGATTTCCCCAATGGCTGCTTTTCCTGCCTCCTTGTCTTCTGAAACAGGGTTGAATGCTTAACTTTCTTGCCGTGGAATCACACGGAGCTGTGCTCAAAACGTGTAAATTCTCAGGACTGCGTGTTTTCACACGTGTGGAAATCACTGCCACACTTTCTCTCCTCCCCTTTCCAGATCTTTTACCCTGAGTTGGTGATGTTTGGTGGGGTCTGTTCCTTCCTGGAGATGCCTTGAGTCAAGCAATATTGAGGTCTTAGAGGAAGGATGAGGACTTCAACTAGAGCAATAGTCTAAAGGATATAAAAACGGGAATGAGTGGAAATGACAATTATGACTCTCCAGAGGCTGATGATATGACATGGCAAATGTAGAACTGACTTCAACAAATGCTCACTGAGAACCTACTGATGCTGAGCATTTGCTGTAAACTGAGCAATGAATGGAGGAGGCAATGAGAACACTGGGATGATCAACATGGGCCCGGGTCTGGTGGACATGCCTACTGAAATGGGTATCGGAAAGCATGTACTCAAATATGATGAATGTAAGGCAGAAAGCGATGGGAGACGGCGTGAAAAAATGTGACTTTTCTAAAAGGCATATGCAGTTTGTACAAAAGAGAGCTTTCTAGAAGAGATTGCACTTGAGCAAAGTTCAGGAAGTGTCTTTGTAAATTGGAAGGAGAATCCAACTTAAATGGGTGAAAGGATAAAGGCCCAGAAGGGAGGAGGTCTAATATGCTCCTATTTAAAATAACAACCTTCTCTGTTACTTCTCATTATGGCCAATGTCTTTCAACTGTCCTGATCCTTTAGAAATATCCAGGCCCAATCATTGAAACTGTTTCCATAGATGCAGAGCAGGATGACAGCTGGGTTGGTGGAACAGTAGTTTAGGGAGTGGAGCGACTGAGAAAAAAAAAAAGAAAGAAAAAGAAACTTCCTCATTATTACTGGTTGAGAACTTGGCAAGATTTGAAGGGCTTTTGTTTTTATTGTTGAATATTTTTTGTTTTCCATAAAGACACATGATTTTGACAAAAAAAAAAAAACTGTCATGTATCAATGCCCACCTGTTCAGTATCTTGTCAGAGAAATTGTAAAGTCCTTTCACGTCAGGGAATATTTCTTATAAATTTCTTTGGAGCCCAACATATTCATGCATTAAATCAATACTGAATGAGCGAATAAAGTTATGGGGGTTTAAATAGCACAGAACCATTCCCTCCATCTCTGCAGAATAATAAAGATAACTTTATATATTGGTTTCTGATAAATAAAACCATTCTGAATCATTTTAATTAATTTATTCAGTATTTAGTGCATTCCCTTCAAGCAGAGGGATGCAACAGAAGGTTCAGGTAGAGTCTCGGTCATGGAGACTTTAAACCATAATAAAAAGCAGGGTCTTATCTTTTACAGGTCAGAGAATCACTGAAGCATTTTGTACATGATATAAAATGGTCAGTTTTTTTTGATAAATAGAACACTTTGATGACAATGTGAAAGATGGGTTTGAAGGGCAGAACTGGAAACAGGATTAAGTGCAAGACACCACGAGAGAAATGATGAGGACTTCAACCAGAGCAATAGTCTAAAGGATATAAAAATGGTAACAGGTGTAAGATACAAAATAGGTACAATTTGATGACTGATTGTTGGGGGTCAAAATTCAAGAATGGCCCTCAGGTTTCTAACTTAGATAATTAGGTGGTAATGGAAAATATGATTGGCTTCCCCTCTGATAAGAACCCTAGACTTTTCTAATGCTTCTTTCATAATACTCATCACACTTGAAATGCCGTATTTGTCTTTTCTGCTAGCGCATAAGCTGCAGGAGGCCCTGTACTACACTGAGTATTCACCACTGTCTCTATCACCTGCTGCAGGCTCCAGCATATGCTAGATACTTCATAAATACTCCTTCAATTAAAACTGGCGTATTGATTTGATGTAATTTCTATATATCTAGGAAGAAGGTAGTCTGGGGGAGGCCTCTTTATTGTTTCCTATCTTTGAGCCTACTCAAGCCAACTTCAGTAGTAAAAACACATTGTTTTCACTATTATTCCTTCAGAAATAAAATTCCAGTCTCTAATATAATGTTTCCATGGTTAAGCGGACCTCACTGTGAAAAAAAGTCTTCCTAAAATATGGTGCATAATTATTGTGTTTCCATTGAACTCATAATTATATTTCATGAAATAAATAGGTTAGCTTTTTTTTAAAACTATCTCTTCACAGGAATCAAGAAAGATTTCAAAGGAGACATACCCCCACAAAGAAATAAAATGAAAGCCTATACTCAAGTACCAAGCTGTTGGCTGCATATGTAGAAGTATATTTTCCTTAAGACTGAATTCATGAAAGACAGTTGCATGATCTTTGAAATCTTAACGATCTTCATTTAATAATCTTTTTTTCTTTTTTGTGAGGTTAAGCATTAAACACTGATCCAACATAAATCTATCAATATTATGTGCTTAATATACAGATCCTTAATAACTCTGCTTTCTAATGGATTAATAGAATTTTTACCGGTGACAGTCCTAACAGGAGCAGGTGAAACACTGGAAATAGGCTAATTTGAGAAGAATTTACAAAAGGATTAAGTATAAAGTCAATGCTATTGGGCAGACACTGTACACAGGGAGTCCCCCAGGGCTGGTAGCCTGATTAATCATCCCTATGCCAGAATGAATCAGGGAGGCGGTAGTTACTGGAATCTGGAGGCAGAGGATCAAATAGAGAAGAAACCCTTGAAAGGACCAGAGACTCCTGTTGAGAGACATTGAGTCAAACTCACAGGAAGGAACCATGGAAATGAGTACCAGTCAGCACTCTCCTTCCTCCCTTCGATCTTTTACCAGAGCTCCCCATTGGCCAAATCCATCTGAAGACAAAGGGAAGAGGAGCCCTACAGGTCAGCCTTCTAGAGTGGAGAACAGGGTGGAGAAAGATGAAAAGTGGGTCTAGAGGGGAGAATAGAAAATATTAGCTCAGTTACACATTTAAGGATTTTCTGCCTAGAAAAAAAACTACCTTTGTTCATTGTTTAGTGTCCAAAATGTTTCCATCATCTCACAGAGGAGAATTTTTTCCTGGGTTTACGTTTATTGATTATTTAAGTTCTCCAACAAATTTATTTTTGAGGGAAAGGAAAGGACCTTGAGGAAGAAAAACATGGAGCAAAGAGGTATGGAATAGAAAATAAACACAAATGTAAGCTGTTTTTCTAATTGTTTTATAACCACAACAAATGAACACAGAGAATGCCCTATATCAAACAACACAATAAAGGTTCGAGATCAAGGTGTTCCTTTGGGCAAGACTGAAGATTCAGTCTCTGGTATTTGGAATTCAGGCTGCAATCCTTATTTTTGGATGGATCACTGGGTGTGTGGTATACAGTCCATGCTTTCAACCAGATTTGAACAGAAGAATGGCCACTTGGCCCAGGTACAAGTAGATGAAGTGTTTGGTTTCATGTGTCACGTAACTACTGAAGTTCCTTCCAATGATGCAGTGCCCAGTGGGGTTGTACTTCTTGTCAAACTTTTTCTTAATATGGGCCATAATGTCCTTCTCCATATTGTATTACACATCTCCAATGCCTGGGTAGCACATTCCACAGAGTGCTGTTGCATTTCCCCGACATATTGGCGTTTTCGATGACCGCCTTTCAGTTGCACATTGTTACAGTGGAGCAGGGGCTGGCCGATGGCAACAGTCTCCTGCAGGAAGGGCTGGAAAGGGTCACACCCAGCAGGAGAAGCCGTTGCTACCAAAGCTGTGCACATCTCCTAGGTTTCCATTTAAATTTCTAAGTATACAGCTACCAACAAACCCCATGTTCCTCTGGCATAGCAGCAAAAAATCTGAAAGATGAGTGCAATTCTAGAACACTGGGGAAAAGCAAGGACAGAGAAAGTACAAAGTGAAACACCGAGTAAAACTACAAATTAACATTTTAGAATTATATCAGAAAATTTATTTAGAATTCTTTAGTCTTTAGAATTTACAGATAGCTTCATGGTTTGTGCCATGTACACAAATGCACACATTAGGACCTTTAGCAATAAAGTAATATTTTTATCTCTTTTTGGAGACTTCAAATCTGCCCATACATGCAATTGAACCATAGCAGTCCCCTTTATCTATCTGCGTGCTTAGATACTTCTTCAAAAAGTGCTATTTCAACCTGAAAAAAATATCATTTTTATTATTGATTTCTACCGCTTGCCAATAGTACAAAATGTTTTCTTGTTTTATGTGTCTATTATCCAAATATGTCCAAAGCTGTTAGATTTTCATCCAGCATTTTCTTGAACTACTTGATATTAGAACAGAGCATAGCACTAAGTGTATAAATTTAGTACAATGATAGTTATTGCTCTTACCTCTTCCTCTTTTGAAGATATAGTGTATTTTTTCAAAGCATGGATTCAGAAATGCACTCAGTATGAGTTTAGGATCAAAACTCTGTCTTATATTATGTACTTTCATGAATGTAAAATGTTAAAAAGAAAAAAAGCAGTACACTCTCCTGGTGAATAACTTGAAATTTGAGGGAAAAACACTAAAATCCAATGGGCCACAGAGACTATAGGTATGATCAAGTTGGCAGAGACTTTAAAATCAACCCCCAAATATAGTGCTTTTATTTATTGTTATTTATTGGGATATTTTAATTACCTTCTTAACAAAAGAAATGAAATGTTTCATCGTCATTTTCTCATTTTCCTTATCTTTCCTTAGATTAGAAACTGACAGCTTAGATCACATTTTGTAAGAGCAATGAGAAGCCCAACCATATGTTATTTAAAACCCTGGACTTCATTAACCACAGGTGAAGTTGGCTGAAGCGAAAGAGATCATTTATATTGCTGGGCTGGCAGCAGGATGAAGATCATAGCCCCTGCCTCCCACTGTGAGCAAGATCTATAGAAGAGCCGAGCCACTCTTTTTGT
Source organism: Micronycteris hirsuta (assembly GCA_004026765.1). Taxonomy (NCBI): domain Eukaryota; kingdom Metazoa; phylum Chordata; class Mammalia; order Chiroptera; family Phyllostomidae; genus Micronycteris; species Micronycteris hirsuta. Next base: position 9,224 of record PVJI01032347.1, read on the forward strand.
ACCTGGGCACTCATTTTACACAGTACCAACAGAATTTTCAAGAGCATAACAGGTTCATAACTTCCCTCAAGTACCAGAAAAGTAATAAGTACAAAAAAAATTGTTGCTTTGAACCTGATATTGCTAATTCCATTCAGAATGAGACCCATATTGGTTAAACTTTCATTTGAAATACAAAGTTTAAAATGCTTATCTCATTCATTATTTCATGGGATTGCAACCTATCTTTTTACTCATGGCTTTCATCAGAAGAGTGCTATTCTAAAATCTGACCATCCTCTCCCTAGCCAATGACTGTCTTAACTGGTCCTCTACTTCACCGATTAGAACGGCACCCTGACTGCACGTATTGTCAAAGTAGAATTACTGGGTTGTACAATAGCACTATTTTTAACTTTTTGAGGAATCTCTGTACTTTTCCATAGTGGTTGCACGAATGTATAATGTCACCAACCATGCACAAGGATTCCCTTTTCTCCGTACCCTGCCAGCACTTCTTGTTTGTTGTCCTTTTCATAATAGTCACACTGGCCAGTGTGCAGTGATAATTCATTGTGGTTTTGATTTGCATTTCTGACATGATTGGTGATGTTGAGCATCTTTTCATGGGTCTGTTAACCGTCTATATGTCTTTAAAGAAATCTCTGTTCAGTTCCTCTGCCCATTTTTTAATTGGGCTGTTTTTTGTGTGTTTGTTTGTTTTGAGTTATACATGTTCTTTTTTTTTTTAATTTAATCTTTATTGTATTTTTCCCATTACCATTGAGTCCCCTTACACACACACACCCATAATCACCACACAGTTGGCCATGTCCATAAGTCCTTTTATTTTCTGCTTAACCCCTCCACCCCTTAACCTCCTTCCTCCCCAGCTGTCATCCTGCTCTCCATCCATGAGTCTGTCCCCATATTCCTTGTTTGTTCATTACTGTCCACATATGAGGGAAATCATATGGCATTTGTCTTTCTCTGACTGGCTTATTTCACTTAGCGTAATGTTATCCAGGTCCAGCCATACATCGCACAAGGTAAAATTTTCTTCTTTTTTATTGCCAAGTAGTATTCCATTGCACAAATGTTCCATAGTTGTTTTACCACTCATCTCCTGGTAGACACTTGGGCTGCTTCCATATCTTGGCAATTGTAAACAATGCTTCAATGAACAGAGGAGTGCTTATGTTCTTTCAAATTAGTGTTTTGGGTTCCTTTGTATATATTTCCAGAAGTGGGATCACTAGGTCAAAAGGCAGATCCATTATTAATTTTATGAAGTATCTCCGTACTGCTTTCACAGTGGCTGCACCAATCTGCATTCCCACCAACAGTGCAAAAGAGTTCCCTTTTCTCCACATCTTTGCCAGCACTTGTTTGTTGATTTATTGATGAGAGTGATTCTGACTTAGGTTTATTCCTAAGTATTTTATTCTCTTTGTAGCAATTGTGAATGGGATTGCTTTCTTAATTCCCCTGTTAGTTAATTATTGGCATACAAAAAATGCAACTGATTTCTGAATATTAAATTTGTATCCTGCGCCCTGGCTGCTGTAGCTCAGTGGATTGAGCGTGGGCTGGGAACCAGAGGGTCCCGGTTCGATTCCCAGTCGGGGCACATGCCTGGGTTGCGGGCCAGGTCCCCAGTGAGGGCCATGTGGGAGGCAACCATACATTGCTGTTTCTCTCCCTCTCTGTCTCCCTCCCTTCTCCTCTCTCTAAAAATAAATAAAAATAAAAAAATCTTTAAATTTGTATCCTGCTACATTACTGAATTCATTTATCAGTTCTAGTAGTTTCTTGGTGGACTCTTTGGGGTTCTCTATGTATAGTATCATGTCAGTTTTACTTCTTCCATTCCAATTTGGGTGTCTTTTATTTCTTCTTCTTGTCTTATTGCTGTGGCTAAGACTTCCAGTACTATGTTGAATAAGAGGTGAAGGCGGATATCCCTGTCTCATTCCCAATCTTAAGGGGAATGCTTGTAGTTTTTGCCCATTGAGTGTGATGCCGACAGCAGGTTTGGCATATATGGCCTTTCTTATGTTTACATATGTTCCTTCTTCCTTCTAATCCCACTTTGCTGAGAGTTTTTATCATAAATGGGTATTGGATTTTATCAAATGCTTTTTCTGCATCTTTTGATATGATCATGTGGTTTTTATTCTTCCTTTTGTTATGTGGTAAATCACATTTATTGATTTACAAATATTGTACCAACCTTACGTTCCCAGAATAAATCCCACTTGATCATGATATATGGTTTTTTTGATGCATGCTGTAGTTGGTTTCCTAATATATTTATGAGGGTTTTAGTCTATGTTCATCAGGGATATTGGCCTATAACTTCCTTTCTTTGTAGTGTCTTTATCTGGCTTTAGAATTAGGATGATGCTGGCTTTGTAAAATGAGTTTGGGAGCTTTCCCTCCTCTTCAATTTTACGAAATAGTTTGATAAAAAGAGGTGTTATTTCTTCTCAGAATGTTTGGTAAAATTCACCTGTGAGGCCATCTGGTCCAGGGCTTTTGTTTGTTGGGAGATTTTTTGATTACTGCTTCAGTTTCACTAGGTGTAATCTGTCTATGCAGATTCTCTGATTCTTCCTGATTTAGTTTTGGAAGACGGCATGTTTACAGAAATTTATCCATTTTTTACAGGTTGTCCAGTTTGTTGGTATATAGTTGTTCATAATATTTTCTTACAATCCTTTGTATTTGTTTGGTGTCAGTTGTTATTTCTCCTCTTTCACTTCTGATTTTATGTATTTGGGTCCTCTCTCTTTTTTTCTTGATGAGTCTGGTTAAGGATTTTTCAATCTTGCTTATCTTTTCAAATATCCAGCTCTTAGATTCATTGATCTTTTGCATCTTTTTTTTTAGACTCTATTTTGTTAATTTCTGCTCTGCTCTTTATTATTTATTTCCTTCTACTCACTTTGGGCTTTGTTTGTTGTTCTTTTTCAAGTTCTTTTAAGTGTAAAGTTAGATTGTTTATTTGAGCTTTTTCTTCTTTTTCTGAGATAGGCATGTAGTGCTATGAATTTCCCTTATAGGATTGCTTTCCCAGTGTCCCACAG
>PVJI01032348.1:0-12288 GCA_004026765.1 Micronycteris hirsuta
TTTTATTTGTTTATTTTGCTGTTTAGAGTCTACATATAAGTGAGATCATATGGTATTTGTCTTTTTCTTTTGGACTTTTTTCACTCAGCACAATACCCTCCAGGTCCATCCACACTTTAATGAGGTGCTTCCCAATCTTTAATGAGCTTGTTAGTCACTTGGGAACCTTTTTAAAATGCATATTCCTAAGCTCCACCCCCAGCAATTCTGACTCAGTAGGTTTGCCTGGGAGTCTGAGATTCTGTGTTTCTGCTGCTGGTCCTGGGAATGACCTCACTGCACTTCCGAAGAGTGATTTGGGGAAAACCCCATTTAAAGTAATGAGTCTATCAGTCCTTGACTCCTGGGGGGAAAAAAAGAGACGATCCCGCTGCTGAGAATCTTAGACCGAAAGTCAGAGTGCCGTGGTGCTCAGGACTCCTGGGCAGCGGCTTGCTCTCACCATATCCTCTAGCCATCTCTTCTGCCCTTTGCTTGCCATCCTTTCCCAAGCTGCCCACTTTGGTCATGATTCTTCTCCAGGCTACCCTCAAATTCCATTTTAAGCTGGTTTCACTTGGATAAAAATGCTGCTGGGGAAGAGAGGCCCAGGATGTTAACTTCCATCCGGCCCCTGCATAGGCCCTGCACACAGCTCCCAGCAAACACGCTGGCCGTCCCTCCCACGCCTCCCCTCCAGCCTCAGTCCGCACTGCCCGCGACCCGTGCTCCCACACACCCACTCAGCCAGGCGCAGCCTGTGCACGTGCTGCTTCTGTTCAGGGAAGCTCAACCTTGGTGGGACGGGGAGCTACCAGAGGGGCTTTAAAAAATACTGTTCCCTGGCTCCCACTCCGAAATTCTGATAGTCTGGGGTGCTGTCCTGAGCAGTAGCAGTTGTAAAAGCTACAGAGCTGACTCCAAGAAACGGCCAAAGTAGAGAATCACTGGCTGAGTGAAAGAAAATCATTTATGAACACAGGTATGGACGAGGCACTACATTCAATGTTTTACACACATCACTTTATACCATCCTCATGGCAATCCTGTGCAGTGGATGATGTCATAACCATTTTAAAGGTAAGGAAACTGAGGGCCCATAGAGATGATTTTTTGTCCAAAGCCACACAGTGAGTATATGAGCCAGAATTTAAACCCACATTAGTCTGTCTCTAAAGCCCGAGTTCTTAGAATCTTGCTGTTTCCCAATGGAGGAAACGTAAAAGTGGTAACATTCTCTCTCGCCCCCAGACCCGATGCTGTTCCTTCTAACTCACAGTGTTTGTCCCCTTTTTAGTAATCAAGTGCATAAATCTGGAAATTCATCAGACGGCACTAAAGGTGGCATGGAGACCCACAAGGTTTTTCCAGTTCCAGCCCCAGCTTCTTAAGTGTGTCACAAAAGTGACTACAGTTCATGTTGCCAAATGCCTCCTCTGGTGTCCTAAATGCAAGGTGACAAGTGACAGATGTTCCGAGGGGTAGGGAGGTCCTTGGACTCATCTCATTGGAAAGAATGACTGCTTGAGAAGACACTAAAATTCCAGGCATTTACTTTAAGCCAGGTGTTAAATTTTCAGGGACATAGGCTGAGAATCTTAAGGGCAAGTTTGTACTCAGCTGGGACTGTTCCCTGGGAGGCGGCAGGATAAGGGGACAGAGGACAGACCTCTGGACTTCAGGGTGGGACAACCTGGGAGCAGATCCAACCCCATTCCTTACGATTCTGAGAAAGGTGCTTAAACTTTTGATTCCCACTGAGAAAGGTGCTTAAGCTTTTGAACCCACTCTTCGTGGAAGAAATGGAGATAAAAATAGCTAGGTACCTGGGTTGTTGCAAGGATTAAAGAGATAATGTATATAAAGAATGTTTGGCACAAATATCAGGCACTCAGGAATTGACAACTGTTAATATTATACCTTGCTTTGCTATAAACCTGGCCAAAGGCTATTTTTTCCCTCTATATTCTCTTGGATCAATTTTTTTCAGCTATTAATAAATAAGAGTAAATATTCTTATTTAGTCACGAGTCTTGCTGATCAGTTATTTCTTTAGTAAAGAGATCCTAATTTCATTACAATGTCATGGTAAAATACTATAGTTTGATTTCCAATCTAGAGATTTGCATATTTGTCCACAGGCATTTCCTGTGACAGATTCCTAAGTCTCTATATTAAGATGTACTGGAAGGGGCACTGGAAGAAAAGAAAACTGGTGATTTGTTTTTCTTTAAAAAACATGTATTGTTGTAATATTTGTACTATCCTTGAAACAAAAAACCAGCAGAGCCAAAGAGATAGGCAATAAAAATGAACATTTTTAAAAAGCTACCACGTACAAACACTAAGAAGGTACATTCATATCTACGAAATCATTAAACTCCCCAAATAACCCTCTAAGATGCATATTATTTACTCATTTTATGAACCAGAAAATCAAAAGAGAGGCTACAAAACTTCCACAGGATCACCATGCTGGTAGAGTGCATCACAGATTTAAACTTAAGCCTGTGCGGCTCGGGCGTGTGTGCTTCCTTTAGGGACAGGACGTCCGTTGGAGAGCGGAGTGGCCACTCCAAGCGGCTCCGGAAAGACTGTGCTGCCCTGAGTTCCAGAGCTCATCAGCTGCAGTTAGGGGCTAGAACCCACATTTTAGTTATAGAAACTTCATTTGAGAAAAATTGCCATCTTTAAACATATTGTTAAAAGGAAATAAGACCTCAAATCTTTATTGGATAATTTAGGCTAGACATGCAGTATTTGTTAGAAAAATGCCTTGATAATAACATAAAGATCTGTTGCCCCTCCCGCTCTGGAAGCACTTTAGATGGGCGGGTACTTTCCTGAGAGTCAAGCGCGTAAATATTAGCACCAGGAAGAGAAGCACTCGGCACCACCCGCCTCTGAAGGCAGATCAAGTTGGTAACATGTGTAGGTGTGTCTGCCTAATGGAGTGGGTGGGGAACAAGACCAAAGATGACTGTGTCAAGTGAAAAACGTCTTCATATAGAGCCGAACATATGCAGATCCCATTAGAGCAATGCCAGTCACTTGCAGATGCCGCCTAGCAGCTTTGCACCTGGCTTTGTGAAAAATACTAATTGGCTTAAAGGTACAGGTGGACTTGATGGGCTGGGTTGCAAAGGAAAATTTTAAGACCATTGGTGTGGTAAGTTGCAGCTTGGATCCTGCACAGTGGAGTATGAACCCAACATTAGCCGACTCATACACCCAGCCCCAGATAGAAAACAAAACAATGCAGAATTACCCAAGATAGATTTAAACAAAGACAAGCTCTCCTAGCCACCTACCTGAAAAATGCAGCAAAGATTCATGCTTGGAGCTGGAAATAAAAAAATGCCAACATCAAAGTCTTTGCTATTAGGTCATGGGTGAGGCACTTCCCCCATTGAGAAAAGAGGAAGTTCAACACTCTAGTGACTGCAAATGCAGAATGGTTCTCAGATGAGAAATTGGTGTTGCTGTTCCTTGCAAAAATATTAGTAATGCCTTGAACAAACACCTCTCATCAAGGAGTCCAGAACATTTGATGCATTTCTCATTATTTCCCCACTCCTTTCTCATTAGTCTCACCGTCTCACTCTGTGGGCAGGAAGGCATGTGATATTGCAAAAGGAGAAAGCAAGGGAAGGCAAATTAAACAGCTGAGCTACGCACGCAGAGCTTACCCACGGCCCAGCAGGAACCGCCCCAGCGCCGCGAGGCTGATAGAGGTTTGACTGGTGCAAAAGTGGAAAGAGGTAGAGTCAGAGAGGACAGAGGCAGATGGCTTACTAGGGCTCATTAGAGAAAGAAAACTTTCCCTGCCATTGTGGATTTATTTATTTATTTTTTTACTTTTTATTTACTTTTTTTTTTTTACTAATACACATTTTAAATTTTTTTTATTGTTGTTCAAGTACAGTTGTCTCCATTTTCACCCCACCGTGTCCTCCCGCCCCACCCATCCCTTCCTCCCACCCTCTAACCTACTCCCTTTGGATTTGTCCATGTGTCCTTTATACATGTTCATCGATGACCCTTCCCCTATAACTCAGAGACAGCAAAGAATGAAAGCTGTCGTAGGCTAAGCAGCCTTGAAAACAAAAATGGTTGCTGTAGGGGCTTAGGATGGGAACATAAAACCTTAGAGCCATGGGCCTTGCATTCTCATTGAGTCCAGAAAGTTAGAACCCTAGCTGTAATCTGAATACTAAAACTCTTTAAACCTTTTTGGGTTGATCAATGTTTTCCCTAAAACCAACTTATACTACAGTAATTCCACTGCTGCCAGTGAATGAGGCTTACAATTACTGCCTGACCTGCTAACCTTCACTAAAAAGTGTCTGTGGTTCCAGTTATTTCAGGCAGTTAGACCAGTGACAAATTTGTCAGCCAGATTGTTCTTTCCCCAGAGTAACTAACTGTCAGCCAGGCTTTGGGGGAAAACACCTAGTCCCTTGATATTAAGAAATATGAGGCCCTCAGGCCTGCTGACACTGGACACTGTGCTGGGAGCTCCAAGGCGAGAAGCTGTCACTGACTGAGAGCATCACAGAGCCACACACCAGACCCTTTAGGCATTTGCTCTATTAAAAAAAAAAAAAAAGCTGGTAACAATCTTACACTATTTGTCTTCATATTGCTACATAGAAAATATGTAGGGAATAGCTGCTTTGCATATATTTTGAGCAAAAAATTCAAAGGAATATTTTATCAGTTGCATACTTTCAGGTTTTCTCTGATTTTCTCCTTCATTAGATTTGTTAAAATTTAACATCCCATACACCGTACATATTCTTGCAGTTTCATATCATGGTAATATGTACTCAGTTATGTCTGTAAAGAAAATTGATGTTCCATATACAAATCCCATCAACAGAGTCAAAGATAACATGTTCACCATCTGATCCTGTGTGTTGTTCTTAACTCAACAGACCGCTGTGAGAAACACATTCCTCCCCTGACAAAACAAAATTCAAGCTTGTATTTTGTGGTAGATAGGCCCTTTATGTTATGTTAGCCCAACACCGTCAGTCCTCCTTTCTTTGCTGGTGTGAAAACAGGTCACGGGGCGGGGGGTGGGGCATCAAGACAGAAAGAGCCAGTCCCAGGCCAGTGCAGTGACTGCACCGGCACGGCACACGCTGACGTCTGACTGGCCTCCGCGGATCTTTCCGACGCGACCGTTCCATGGGCGCGGTGTGGGGGGAGCCGGGGGAGGAAGACGATGAAAGGGCAAGAGAGAAGCAGAGGGCCATCTGCCTGTCCTGTCCTCCTGTTAGAAGCTGGGCACTGAAGAATAAGCGGCCTTACTCTTCCCATACACGAAGTATGGGATCCAGGCATTTATGCAGACATACTCAATGATATATTTTAGGGGCGACAGTTCAATTGTGTCAGCGTTTATATTATCAAGGCCAGTCAAAAGTGCTGCAAGACAAAACTCGATATGAAGATACCTGAGGCAAGAGCTAAGTAAACAAACCAAGGAACTAGGCACTTATTTTGGTGCTTGCATTACAAAATAAATACAAAAGTCCGTTTTAGCCCTGGCTGGTGTGGCTCCGTGGATTGAGCACCGGCCTGGGAACCAAAGGGTTGCTGGTTGGATTCCCAGTCTGGGGCGCATGACTGAGTTGCAGGCCAGGTCTCAAATAGGGGGCCCGAGAGAGGCAATCGCACATTGATGTTTCTCTCCCTCCCCTCTCTAAAAATAAATTTATCTTAAAAAAAAAGTCAATTTTAAAGTATTGTTGAGCCGATTCCTACTTTTTCTATTGCTTTTCTTAGTATGAGGAGTAAAACCAAAGTTTCATTAATTTCTTCTGAGAAAATCTGCATGTAATGATTTTGGTTTCTGATAGTTGCCTTTTGAAGTGAACAATCAATAGTGTGTCCTGAGGTATGACTAGGCTAAACAGCTCTTGAAGTAAGGAGAAAAAAGTCTGGGAGCTCACAGTGTAGATGATGTTACATAAAGTTAGCATCTTTTTAAGAGTTGTACAATGGGCCCTGGCTGGTGTAGCTCAGTGGATTGAGTGTGGGCTGCGAACCAGAGGGTCTCCAGTTCGATTTCCCACATGAGGATGTGGTCCTCAGTGGGGGCCACATGAGAGGCAACCACACATTGATGTTTCTCTCCCTCTCTTTCTCCTTCCCTTCCCCTCTCTTTGAAAATAAATAAAATCTTAAAAAAAAAAAAAGAGTTGTACAATGGAAAAATCAAACGTAAATTCAGTTTTTTCAAGTCAGGTTTAACTTTAACTGTATTGGGAAAACTGGAAAGATAAAATTATCTTACAGTTTATCTTTTACAATTTTAAAGCAAAACAAATACAACAGTATTTATTTTCACATATTAGGTTAAAAAAAAATCGGTTTACAAGTGGCAAAAAGCCCAAACAAGCACACAGTAGTATAAAATGGAATAGACTAGAATGCAAACTGAATACCTAAGTACCGAGAAGCTGAGGAGCAAAGCGTAAATCAGATCCGAGTGAGGTTAATTGGGGGGAGGGGGGCTGCATTTCCGTGTGTACCTGCTGCTCCTTCTGCAACGCTGCACCTCCGACGCCCTGGGACAGCCTGAGGGACGCGGACTTTGCAGGTGTGGTCTGACGTCTCACCACCAGCGGACAGACGTTATTAGATACTGTCATCCTACTCTGGAGGCATAGAAACTGAAATGTTAACACTTCTGAAATCAACTCTTGCTTTTCCACATTCAGAGAAGAGCAAAGGCACTGAAAATCCAAAAGAGCAGATAAATGGAAAGATGACTGAGCTGGCTTCAGAATGTACTTTTTGGTGAATACGAGCCTAGTTAATGCGCAAGGAACTCACAAGTCAACTATGAGCATTATAGTCATGAGGTGTTAGAAACTTTCTCTAGGAGTTGGAATTTTTTTGCCACTTGATTAGAGCAGCCGAAAGCATTGAAGTGGTCATTTCAAAGACTTTCTTAGGTGGTGACTAAAGTTCTATGGGTTCTGCTAGACACCCTATAACTACAAAATACAATTTTGGAATTTGGCATAAAAGCATGGCATGAATAACCCAGTTCATAGTTGAGAACATTGGAAAGCAATTTTCAAAAATTCAACTGAGCACTGTAATTTCCTTTCAAATGCTCCAAGTTATCTCGTTTGTTTCGCTTTTTAACCTTAATTTTTTCATTGCCCCTCTGCTCCTTTCAATAAATTCAGCATTCTTATTCCATCTTTGTTTTATTGCACAATTTCTTCCTTTCTCTCCCAAGTTCCACTGCTTCATTTCATGAGCTGTCTTCTGAACCTGCTCCAGATGTTCTCCTTGGAAGCTCTTGCCCATGAATGTTTCAAATAAAATCTCATCAATTTCCTCCATTCCCACGCTAAGTCAGAGAAACCGACACTGATAAACTTTGCAACTGAACTTGTGCAAAGTACAGTTGGATGAACATCATAAGCTTCTAGGGCAGAATTAAAGACATTAGGCATCCTTTGTTTGTAATGCCAGTGACACTGGATCCTTCCATACATTTACTTCATAATCTATCCCCAAACATCACAACCACGAAAGAATGAGCTAAGAGCCCAGCAAGCCCCTTTATTCCACTATGACTCCCATGTATATAGATTTGTACAGTATAATGGGAAAAATCATGTCAAGCCAAATTAGATTTGGATCCTAGTCCCACCACTTACTAGCTATGCAGTGTTGGCAAAGTTCTTAAACTCCTGAGCCTTCATTTCTTCACCCATAAATTGGAGACAATCATAGTACCAATCTCTTAGGGGTGCTATGAAAATTAAGAGAGATAATGTAGATAGGAAGCTTGGCTCAAGGTACTTAACGAGTATTAGCTATTAAAAAAATACTCCGGATTTATGAAAATGAGCCAGTTCTCATTTCTTGGTCTTTAGAAGTAGAGCTTAGATGTCACCACTGAAGCAGTACGTCAATGTGATCTTCCTCTTGTCAAAATCAAGTTAGGTTCCACACTGTTGATTTCATTTTCCAGGGACATTTTCCTCCTTGAAGTTGAGGTACAAATTTAAAATTTTGGGCTAACATCTAGCCCAAGTGATCATGTCCAGCCAATGTGGAATTACACTCACTCCCACTGATGGAGATTGCATACCTGTAGTTCTATAACCGCCTGTTCGGACTCCAAATGTCGGCCCGTGCTGCTAGGCACCACTCAACAGAGCAGAGGGGAAAGGCTTATTTATGGCGGGGAGAGGAATGAACAGTGTTTAATGAACTTGCATTTCAATTGAACAGGATTTTTAATAATTTTTTTCCAGAAGAGCTTTTTATAAATTCTTTTGCTCAGCAAGAATAAAAAGGGAAAAAGAGCACTCAGCTGGGAACAATAGCAACTTAGCTCATAAAAATCATTAGAAGGAACATTTCCTTTGTCTACCATGTCTAGCAATTTCACTGGTAGGCAATAATCCAGATCACTTTGATTCCACCTAAAAAAATGAATTCAGAAAACCTCAACGTTTTCAGCTAATAAATTACTCTAACAAAATTCTAATTTCCTAATATGTTTAACTCTACCATAAATGAAATATTAGCTCATAGCTCATGGAATTTTTTTTGACAAGTACATGGTACTGATCTGGTGGTAACAGGATACGCTCTTCAGGTTGCCTTTCCATCAGGAGGGAGGTGTGATGCTGACACATTTACTCACTGCCATCAAACCCCCTTTGTAGCAGGAGGCCTTACTGCAGGAGGTGACAGCTGAGCGAGGCGCAGTGCCTGCGGAGCGTCCCGCTGGGTGAGATGAGCTGGCCTACTTGGGTGTTTAACTCTCACCACAGCCTCTGCAGCTCGTCCGAAGTGGGCTGGGTCAGAGAAACCGACAGCTTTCGACATTAAGGGCCTGGCTAATTCATCTTCTCCCACAAATGTCATTAAACTACCTTAAGCTAATCGCCAAGTGTGTTGAAGATATATCATTAAAAGCTCTTTTCTGTTTGAGGTTTCCCATGACAACCCAAGTATTCCTGTACTTGGATAAAATGCTATTTCTAATGACCCTGCTGGAGCATAAGCATGTATTTTGTAATTCAAAAGTATCAAGAAAAAAAGTTAATAATCTTTCTATTTAGTGTGAGCATACTATACATTTTAAGAATGATTTTATATCATTATTGCATGATGTGGTAAGTGCACAATATTTGTTGAATGACTAAAATGCATTTCAAACCAAATAAAGGAAATGGTTTGAGGACTAAATAAAAGTCTTCCACAATTGACACACCTTTTCCTTAGTAACTTCTCTCCACTTTTGACTTCATGCTGGAAATTGGCACCATTGACCACAGTCTTAAATGGCATTCTGGGTTCCCCTTTAATTCACTGTCCATTTGACTTACACTTTCTCTGGAATCTGAGAAGTAACTGTTTTGTTTTTAAAGGTCTTTCCTGCTCCCTCAGATTGCATCTAAGATATAAGAATAAACAGAAGCTGCAATATCAACAAGGAACTTAAGAAAAACATGCAATGACGGCAAATATGGAAAAGCGCTTTATTAAAGATAGATAATCATTCAAATCAGCTGTTACAGGTAATAAGGAGTCGAGGGTGGGTAGCTGTTTAAGATTCAGTTTTATAAAGGCACAGCCATTTAGAGAATTACTGGTGAATTAATATGTACCTAAAATAGCAGTCATAGCATCTGAAACTGCTTCAGCTAGTTGAATTTAAAATTCTACATTCCTGATATATTTTTTTTTAAAACAATGCCTTAAGTGATTTGACTGGGGTTGGGGGAGACCCAAATCCTGCCCTGCTACATGGTAAAGATGACCACTAATTATCTCACAACCTCCTCTGCCTCTGGCATCTAGGCAGGCTCTAGGACCGTGGGAAGAACAGTGTTCAGACCCAGGCTGAGTTTGCAGCTTCCACTTCCTGTCTCTTTGGGCCACTTTCTCTGTAACCCAGATGCCACCACGTGATGCCGCTCCAACAGCCTCTGGAGAAGACTGTGGAGAGGAACTGAGGCTGCCGGGCAAGACCCAGTGCTAACATGATGTGGCTCCTTCGGCCCCAGTACAGGCTGCATGGAACAGAGAGGAGCTGGCCCCACCGTGTGTGCCCAAACTGCAGGTTCAAGAGTGAGAAAAATGATGACTAGAACACACCTCAAACTTTGATTCAAGGTATTCTAAGATTTAACTTTCAAGGAGCAGTGAAAGAAGTAATAATTATATATTTTGAATATTTGCTGTGACTAAGTACTTCACACATCCTTATTCCCTATAATAACTTTATTAGGATTATTATTTCCTGTTTATAGATGGGTCAATTATAGACATTGCCCAAGATCATGTAATAGGAAGGTAATATTAAAAACCAGATCTAACTCCAAGGCACATGCTTTGCAGGAAAATGGGAATGAAAGAAATTCCAAGCTAATGCTTGGGACTCCAATCCTCACCAATATAGGATGAGTTAGAAAATATGTCAAAAGGTATGTCCTGAGGGTGCCCCAATATTGCTGAGCATAGCTTTCAAAATTAGCACCATTTTTTGTAGTATTCAGAAAACATTTTCTGAGTATTTACAACTTTATGATGTCTACTAAGTACAAGTGCTCCACACAAGGGTTACAGAGATAAATGACATCGCTTTTGCTCTAAAGGTTCTTATATTTTAGTGGAGAAATAAGCCATGTTACACATGGTAGCAAGATAGAAGTACTGCAAAACAAGGAATAAAATGGCATGGAAAACTTTAGATTCACAACAAAAGTGAGCTGAAAGTACAGAGAGTTTCTATAAACCCCATCTCCCCCACTGGATACCCACAACCTATCCCGTTATCAATACCCTGTACCACAGCCACAGCGGTACATTTGCTATAATCAATGAACTACATTGATACAGCATTCAATGTTCACAGTTTACATTAAGGTGCTGTACATTCTACAGATCTGGACAAATGTCTACTAACATGTATTCACCATTATAGCATCATACAGAACAGTTTCTGTGCCCTAAAAATCCTCCGTGCTCTGTCTATTCACTCTTCCCCATAACCGTTGAAAACAACTGATCCTTTTACTGTCTCCATAATTTTGCCTTTTCCAGAATGTCATATAGTTGGAATTGTACAGTAGCCCACGTTTATATTGGTTCCTTTCATATTAAGTAAGACACATTTAGGTTTCCATGTTTTTTCATAGCTTGGTAGCTTATTTCTTTTGAGTACTGAATAATATTTCATTGTCCGGATGTACCAGTTTATTTATCCACTCACCAACTGAAGGGCACCTTGGTTGCTTCCAAATTTTAGTAAAAATGAATAAAGCTGCTATAAACTTCTGTGAAAAGGGCTTTGTGTGGATATAAGTTTTTAATTCCTTTGACTGAATACCAAGCAGTACTACTGCTAGATTGTTATGTTAAAATGTTTAATTTTGTATGAAACTGCCAAACTGTCTTCCAAAGTGGCTGTACCATTTTGTATTTCATATTATTAAATTAGAGTTCCTGTTGCTCCACATTATCACTGAAAAAAAGAGGTATGGGAATTTATTCATTCGTTCAACAAATACTTATTGGGTGCCAGTGTAGCAGGAAACAAGACAGATACGGTCCCTGCTCCCGGGGAGCTGAGTCACATGACTTTCACTGGAAGCGCCAAGAAAAAGAGGGACACATTTTAGCTTGACCTTCAGTGATCTCTACGCTTTGAGCATGTGAAGATCTGAGGATCAGAAGGGCACCTGAGGTACAGAGATAATAATGAGCCGAAAAATGAAAAGCACTAAAGCACAGTAAAATTAGGACATGCAAGGAGACTTTAAAGCAATAACAATATTTTACTAACTCTAAAATTCAATCAACTTTAAGTCAGGCCGTTATTTTATGTGCCCAAAGAAAACACACAAAACATTTACACCATGGCCCTCAACCAGGGACAATTTTGCCCTCCAAGGGACATTTGGCAATGTCTATAAACACTTTTTGTTGTCTCATGTGAGCGGGTGCTGCTGGCCGTTAGTAGGTACAGGCATGCATGTGGCTAGTCACCCTGCATTGCACAGGACAGCTCCCACAAAAAGGAATTCTTCACCTCGATACTGATAATATTGCCAACATTGAAAACTCTCAAACTAAGTGAGACAATAAACTGAAAGATGCATCTAGCATGTTAAAAAGTATTTTAAGATAGATGAAATAAGTTCAGTTTACTGGGGATGAACCCAGAATTTGTAAAGCAGTACTGGAAAATAATGCTGCTACTCTGTATCTGAATCTGTTTGCTCACCGTTGAAATAGTAAAGTGATGACAACCAGGGG
>PVJI01032349.1:0-12291 GCA_004026765.1 Micronycteris hirsuta
GGGCAAGAGGAGAGGTTGGGAGACAGCTTTTCTTTTGCCTTGGCCGGGCTGCAGTTGTTCAGTTGTAAACGCAATCCAAGAGTAAAGCAGTTGCCTGGACCAGGGAGCCCTGCTCTTCCTAAGCTCCTAGGCTTTTGGCCTTCTGCTGTGTGAGACTGTTTCTTTATAGTTGAAAGCAATTTAAGGCCCTGTTCATTCTGATTCCCACTGTTTCTGTAACTGCTCCATATGAACTCCCCATTCCTTACCAGAAATCAGTTTCTCTTTACAGTTTAACTAAATATATATTCTAAGCAGCATGTTGTTTGGTCTTGTTTTTGAATTGTTCTATAAATGGAACTATATGATGTACTGAATACATTCTTCTGTTTCTTGCTGGTTTCTTCAACTTTGTGTGATATTCATCCACGCTATGTGAGTGGCTAGTATTCACTTTCACTGTTCTGTGGCGTAGCACTGATGCATTTACCACAGTTTATCAGTTCTCTTCCTGATGGACATTTGAGCTGTTTCCTCTGTCTTGCTGCCTCAAATTATTTTGCTATAAATGTTCTCGTAGTTGTCTCCTAAAACACACATGTGAGAGCTTGGTTCTCAGGTACTCAGTTTTCCTCTCTAATTAAACTGCAGTGAGCAGAGCTGGAATGACTCTCTTAGGGACACTTCTCTGAGCCCCGGCCTGCCTGCTTCCAGGTGTTGGCAGAGCCACGCTTCCCCTGAGGATCTAGAGGGGAGCCCTCCCTTGCCTCCTCGAGCTGCTGGGGGTTGCCGGCAGTCCTTGGCATTGCTTGGCTTATAGATGCATTTCCTCAATCTCTGCCTTTGTTCTTACATAGCTGTCTCTTCCCTGGGTCTCTACGCTGCCTTCCCTCTGTGTGTGTTTGTGTCCAAATTTCCCATTCCCATTAACGGGTAAGAGCCCACCCTAACAACCTCATCTTAACTTGATTACATTTGCAAAGACCCTGTTTCCAAAAAGGTCATGTTCACAGATGCTTGGAGTTAGGGCAAGGTCCGACCCATGGCACTCTCTTTTGCCCTCTCTACTGGTTCTTTGGCTGGTTAGGGAGATGATTTTTGGATTGGCTTGCCTTCCCTGTTCTGTGACCCTGCCGGAAGCTCTGTCCGCCTTTCTCCATGTGGGCTTCAGCACTGTCCTGGGTGGCTGTGGCTTCTGCCCCGTTCACTCATGGAGCCTTCTCTCTGTGTGGTTGAGATGAGCCTTCCCATTCCCAGACCTTTGCTGTTTCTGCATTTGGCTCACTGGTCATCTTAGTGGCTGCCACGTTCCTGCTGCTCTCTGGAGGGGACTGGCTCCTGGCGACCACACCCTCTTAGCACAAGCTTGCAGCGCTTTCCTCCGTCCTCTTCCTACTCTGTGAGGACAGGCTGGCAGCACCCCCTCCCTGCCATAGTCGCGCTGGCTGTGCTCCCAGACCCTGGCTGGCTGCTCCTGCCATTGTTGCATTCATCTGCCCAAGGCCTGCAGACTTGGCTGCTGTCACACACAGGGCACTTGCTGTCATCCCTGTGGCTACTCCTGGTGTTGCCCCTTTGTCAAGCCCATACATTTCATGACTACAGAAGAGTATGTGCCTGGGATGGGTACACTGGACCTTCCATGAACAGAGGTTGTTTTTTTTTTTTTGGGGGGGGGCATTGATTCCCTCCTCCACGTAATGAGAGGAGGTGGCTCAGATACCTCAGGGACGACGTGGGGGCTCCTGATGGACACCTGGTCCTCATCTCCTCTCCATCCATGGAACCCCATGGCCTGTGAGGAGAAGCAAGTGAGACACAGAGGACAGAAAGCGAGAGCAGAGGGCCTGCCTCCCTCACTGCCTGAGATGGAATAAATCAAGGGCTTCCAAGTGGAAGAGCATTTCAGAGCATCTTGTCCAATCTCCTGTTTAATGCAGCCATTTCAATTTTGACTAAAGAGTCCCAGTGCCAGGGAGAGCGCTGTTACGGTTCCCCTGTACACTCGCATATTACACACTTGTGCTAGTGCTTCTATAGGGGAGATTTTTTAAAATCTATTTTATTGATTAAGCTATTACAGTTGTCCCATTACCCCCCTTATTCCCCTCCTCCCTGCATACTGCCTCCTCCCCCACTTTCCCCCCTTTAGCTCTTGTCTATGGGTCACATACATAAGTTCTTTGGCTTCTACGTTTTCTATACTATTCTTAACTTCCCCCTGTCTGTGTTCTACCTACCATCTATGCTACTTATTCTCTGTATCTTTCCCCCCTCTCTCCCCCTCCCACTCCCCTGTTGATAACCCTCCATGTCTTATATAAATCCCTTTAACATTTCATATAATAAAGGCTGGGTGATGATGAACTCCTTGAACTTGACCTTATCTGGGAAGCACTTTATTTGCCCGTCCTTTCTAAATGAAGTTTTGCTGGATAGAGTATTCTTGGATGTAGGTCCTTGCCTTTCATGACTTGGTGTACTTCTTTCCAACCCCTTCTTGCCTGCAAGGTCTCTTTTGAGAAATCAACTGACAGTTTTATGGGAACTCCTTTGTAGGTGATTGCCTCTTTTACTCTTGCTGCTTCTAAGATTCTTTTCTTATTTTTCATCTTGGGTAACGTAATTATGATGTACCTTGGTGTGTTCCTCTTTCGGTCCAATTTCTTTGGGACTCTCTGAGCTTCCTGGACTTCTGGATGTCTATTTCCTTCACCAGCTTGGGGAAATTCTTCTTCATTATTTGTTCAAATAAGTTTTCAATCCCTTGGTCTTCCTCTTCTCCTTCTGGCACCCCTATAATTCGGATGTTGGAATGTTTAAGAGATGTCCTGGAGGTTCCTAAGTCTCTCCTCATTTTTTTGAATTCTTGTTTCTTCATTCTTTTCTGGTTGAATGTTTTTTTCTTCCTTGTGGTCCACACTGTTGATTTGAGTCCCAGTTTCCTTCCTATCCCTATTGGTTCCCTGCACGTTTCCCCTCATTTCCTTTAGTGTATCCTTTATTTTTTCATCTAATTTGTGACCAAATTCAACCAATTCTGTGGGCATCCTGATTACCAGTGTTTTGAACTGTGCATCTGATAGGTTGGCTATCTCTTCGTGGCTTAGTTGTATTTTTTCTGGATTTTTGATCTGCTCTTTCATTTGGGCCATTTCCTTTTCCTCTCAGCATAACAGTGCTTGTTACGTATAAGGGGGCGGAGCCTTAGGTGTTCACCAGGGTGGGGTAACCCTCGTGGTTGCGTTGTGACGTTGTCTGTGGGAAAGGGGTCTGAGAGGGCACAATGGCGCTTGCTCTGCTTGCTACCTACAAGTGAATTGGGCCCTTTTTGTGCTGATTCCCACACGGGCGGGCTTGTTCAAGGACCCTGTGGGTCTCTCCAACAAACTCCCCTGTGAGGCTGGGAGTTCCTCCCGCTACCACCTCAACCCCCACAGGTGTTTTCACTTGGTGATTTGAGGTTTTATTTCCCCTCGCTGGGCCCCTGGGCTGTGTGGTCTGCTCTGCTCCTCAACTTTTTCTCCTGGTTTATCTGCGTGTGAATGCAGGGCTGTCCACTCCACTGGCCTGGGTCCCGCTGGGTCTGGGTCTGCCAGCCAAGGTCCCCCCGGCCTGTTTCAGCATTGCGTGCCTGGCTTCACCAACCACTGTCTGGCTGTGTGCCCGGCTCCACTACGCTTACTAGTCTGGATGAACGTGTCTTTAACTCTTTGGTTGTTGGACTTTCATTAAGTTCTATTTTCTGTCAGTTCTGGTGGTTTTTTGTTTTTAAATTGTTGTTTTCTGACTTTTGGTTGTTGTTTTCTGACTTTTGGTTATGCAAGGAGGCACAGTGTGTCCACCCATGCCTCCATCTTGGCCGGAAGTTGTATAGGAGAGATTTTCCATTTTGATGCCTGCTAATGAATTGAACATTTGTGGAAACACATTGTATTGATATGTACAAAAATGAGTACAAGACAGTCAAGGGGAGATAGGGTGTTCAGAGAGAAGGAGGGAGTTTCTAATTGTTAAAAATGACCCAGAATAGACCAGATTGACTGACTTGGGGCAGCAAGTGTTTACAATGAAGAGCTTGCTCTATTCTGCAGAAGCACTGGGAACCTCTCTAAGTGACAAGTCCCTCAGGGTGGCTTATTGGGCCCTGAGCCCTTCTAGATGCAATGCAGCATGCAGGTGACCTCAGGGGACAACAAAAGTGTTGTAGGACATGTCCCAAAGCACATCTAAGCCCGTCTCCTCTTGTGTTTGCAGAGACTTCCACTGTATTGTGCTTGCCCTGTGCCAGAGACACAGGCATGTCCACTGTATCCCCTGTTGAGAGGGCCTAGGTTCTGCCAAGACCCCCCACTGGTGGCCTCAAGAGATAAATGTGTTTTTCCAAATAGTAAGAAGTCTTCTGCCTCTAATGGGACGTGATGAAGATAGGAATGGCCAGTGGTACGCTTCAGACACAGCTGCTATTTCACATTGCAGAACTTTATAGGTTTTGAGGGAAGTAGCTTGGTTAATTCTAAGGTCTTGGAGGTGAAAGTGTTCAGAACAGGCCTCCCCAGGAGGTGCCACTTTGGCAAGTGAATTATTTTGAGCTAAAAGCATTCAAGATACTGCAGGCTCATAAGAAATTTATCTTTTCTTTAAAGAATTTAGATTAGGGGCCTTGCCTATAATGAGTTCTTACCAGAAAGAACTTTTTATGACTCATCTGCAGAGCAAGGCAGACTTCTGATTGCCGAACATCTTGTCTGCTCTCTCATCCTGTGAATGACCTTCAGCCTCTGAAACTTTAGGCACTTTGTCTCATTCTTAGCTCAGGATGTCTTGTATACCTTGTTTTTCATGTGTCTGTGACACTCAAGTACGTGGATTCCCCTGCATACATATATAATTAAATTTGGTCATTTTCCCTTGTTAATCAGTCTACTGTCTATTTGATCATTAGACCAGCTAAGAGAACCAGAAGGGTAATGGACAGTGTTTTCCTCCCCCACAGAGGCCTGTGGCCTCTTCCCTGATGGCCTGGCCATGGGCAGCATGCTCTTCACAGTTTGTGGCTGATTGGGCCAGCGACCTGGCCTTAGGTGGGGGAGGGTGGGCCAGTGGGTGCGAGGCCTGTGGTTCCCTTTCGTATGTGGTTGTGCACATCAGTCACTTCTCTTGCTGATCAGGACAACGTTTCTCTCAAATGTTGATGCATCCTTGAAAATCTGCTCTCCTCCCTTGTACCCTGTGGCTGCAAGTCCCCCATGAGGTATTGTCTATACCTGCTGTGCAGCTGCTGTGGACCAGGGAATACTGTTGTGTAGATTCACTGCCCTTGGTGCCATCTCTTTGTTGATGCGGGCGTGGGTGTGGGCCAAACTGTAGGGAGTAACTGTGAGGACTCGTATGTCTCTGCAGACTTTACATCCACCTAAACTCCCACTGTTTGCGTTTATTATCCTTCAGGGCCCTCTGACCCGTTGCCATCACACACCATTCTGTCCTGTCCCCTCCCAACGGCCACCCCTGAGGACAGGAACCCCATCTTCCTCTGTAAATGCAGAAATGCAGCTCTGCCTCCCAGAGGACATACTGACTCCTCAACAGTGGGGGTCGGGGAGGGGCAATGGCTGCTATTATTATTACAATAATTATTGTGATTGTAAATACGTCCTGCTAACGACTTCGCTCTCCCTCTCCAGGTTGCTCAGAGTTCTAGTATTCCAGCACTTCCACCTTTTCTTCTCTCTTCTCCAGTCCGTCTTGCTTTGCCCTCAGGTGCTGTTAAAAGATTGACTGTGAGTGACAGCGACCTACGTGAAGACACCTGCTAGCTGCCAATTTTTCTTTTCTTTTTTCTTTTTAAAGATCTTATTTATTTTTAGAGAGAGGGGAAGGGAGGGAGATAGAGAGGGAGAGAAACATCAATGTGTGGTTGCCTCTAGAGCACCCTCCACTGGGACCTAGCCCACAACCCAGGCATGTGCCCTCACTGGGAATTGAACAGGCGACCCTTTGGTTCACAGACCAGCTCTCAATTCACGGAGCCATACCAGCCAGGGCTGGCAATTTTTCTTTAGGAGAATTTGTTGTTGCTACAAGCTTGGCATGGTAGTAACCACAGAGTAGGCATAACTCTTGGAGTTTCTTGGTGCATCCCCAAAACTGGACTTGGAAACTCGGAATGTGGATTTCTTTTGAAAACATGATTTAGACAGTGGTTTCTAGGTTAGTTCACAGGAAGGTTTATATTCGGGTGAAAAAACTGTAGAAGCAGTACTGTTCCAGAAGTACACTGGTTCCATCTGCCGACACCCTGGCGGCCCATATCCTTCCTGGTGAGGGTATGAGTCAGACCCTGAAAACTATGCTGCTGAGAATTGTTGTTCAGGGTGGGAGAACAGGCAGGAACTGACGGCACGGCAGAACTACCAGCTGCTTTCTGGAGTCACTTCATATCTGAAAGAGCTGGGTGGGTTAGGTATTCATTTCTTCAGGAGCTTGGAGCTCTCAGCTGACTTAGTTCAGTGAGTGTTTGCCAGCCCTGCCTGGGGGTGAGTGTAAGACGCGAGTCATGGTAGCCTAGCTGCAATTACAGAACATGCTCATCAACGGCGGCTGGCGCTCGTGCTCATGGAGGTTTACAAAGCGGGGAGCAGCCCCGGATCCACGGCGAGGACTGATAGCCATGACGTAAGGAAAGCAGCCAGCTGCTGCGCTGTGGCTGGACCGTGCCAAGGTTTCTGTCGACAGGGAGGTGGTGGGTACTGAGCTGCAGTTTGTGGTTCGGGAAACACTGGCTCAGACAGTTTCTGGGAAAACCGCGCCATCTGGGGGTCTGGAAGAGGAGGCTTATCTGAGATCTTGGAGAAATGCACCTGAATCCTCGTAGGACTGGCTGAAATCTTCGGCTGTAGAATTCTGCCTGGATTTCTTCTGTGTCAGCCTGAGCCCAGAGCTGAGATCTCCGGGCCTTGGATTGAAGGCAGTGGAAACATCTCCAGGTGCCTCCAAGGGGCTTCTGCACCAACCTGCCTTCTTACCGGAAAGGTTGTAGGAAACCTTTTGCCCCTTCTTGCAGTCAGAGTGCCCCTTTTCTGTGATTTGCCTCATTGATATTATCTCGTGGAAAAGGACGTCTCAGGGTGCATTTACTTCACAAGGCAGTGGAAGGTATCCCTGTTTACCAAACTTGGCTTTTGTTCCCTGATTGTTTAACCTTATATTATAATACGTAGCTTCAGCATTTATTCTGGAAAGGCTTTTATTTGATTACTTAAAGGCCAAAGGAGCAAAAATAAAAAAGTGGAGGATCTATCTATCTATTCATCCACCCTTTATCTGTTTATATACCTGCTTTTACATGTAGAGACTGTCCATTTGAAAAAATAAAGATACTGGCAGTAATGATTATTTTTAAGAATGACAATTGAAGAACAAGAATGGGGGATGGAGGACGAGGGGAAGGAAGGGGAAGGGTCTAGTCAAGGAACGTGTAGCAATGCCCCGTGGGCATGGACAGCAGAGCGGGACTGGCTGTGGGAGCAGGGAGAGCTGGAGTGGCAGGGGGAGCAATGGGGGAAAAGTGGGGCAACTGCAATAGAACAACAGTAAAGAAAAACAGCACAGATGGGAAGGAGATCTATTTATTTGCACTGTTTAAAATTTCTACCACATGCATATTTAACTATTAAAGGACAGTAGAGCTGAGATTAACATGTTTTATGTGTTGACTTGCGTCCCCAAATTCTTACACTGAAGTGCTAACCCGCCAGGACCTGCGAATGTGACCTTGTCTGGAAATAGATTCACTGCAGATGATCAAGTTAAGACGAGGTCATCGGAGTGAGCACGGGTCCAATTCAGACACGCAGAGAGGAGCAGCGCCAGGAGAAGGTTAGAGCTTCCAACCACAAGCCAAGAAGCTTCCAGACGCTGGGAGCGGGGCCTCGGACAGATCCTTCCCTCTTGCCTTCAGAGGGAACATGACCCTGCGTACAGCTTGATTTCAGACTTGAAACCTCCAGAACTGAGACAATACATTTCTGTTGTTTGAATCATTCAGTCTGTGGTACTTTGTTACACAACATGTGAGAAAATGTCAGTACAGGCTTCAAAGAAGGAACAGAGGAGATAGGGAGGAAGTCAGCGGCTGGGAGTCCGTTGGGGAGGAGGTGGGAGGGCAGTGAGCAGGCCGGGGACACTCAGCCAAGGACCTGGCACCTTCTCCTTTGCCTTGGTTCCCCTTCCTGGCCCCTGCCCTGGCTCCTGGCTGGACATAATGCCTGCGGTACTAAGCTTTTGGACTGTGCAGGAATACTCCTTGTGCCTGGGTGTGATCCATCACCTGTTACGGATCCTGCCACGTCAGGAGTCTAGGTCAGTGACAGGACTCCGTCAGGATGCACCTCCTGGAAGAGGACTCTGGGATCAACTGAATGGAATGGAGTTGTTTCTGAGGAATTTGCTGATCTGTGAGTCACAACCTGAAACCCCAAATTTGTCAGCCTGGTCAGGCTTTGCCAAGCACAGGAGGGAGAGTAAACTATGTGAGAATGACCCACAGTCACTAACCCTATTGCAGCGTGGGACCTTAAGAGATGCCACAGTGGGTTCTGAGGAAGCAGGGTCTGGACCTCAGTGGCTTTCACTGGGGCGACTCTGGGGCTGTTTGTTGTTTGTGTGGGGTCCTCGTATGCTTCCTGCCCCTGCCCCAGGGCTGCAGGGAGCAGCGGGCGTAGATCCCTCCTCTAGCTGTCCGCGTGGCCATCCCTGGTTTGCTCCAGAGGTTTGCCCCAAGGAAGGCACCTCCATCTGTGCCTCAAGAGCCCTGCCCTTCATTGGATGGGGCTCCGGGTGGCCCCCAGATAAACATTTATTTGCAGTCTGAGCAGCATAGGTGATAAAGGGCTGCCGCCTGGAGGAGAGAGAGCTAGATGGCAGTGACTGACCTGCTTGGTTTGTGGTGGGTGGCAAGCTAACAAGGGCTGAGTCGTCGGGAGTGTTACATCTCCGAGGAAACCCAGCGAGTGCCCTTTGGCCCTCACAGACTTCTTTCTCAGGAACCCATCTCTGGTCTTTCTCCAAGTGGTGTCATTTGGGTGAGTGAGCGCTTTCTCCCCTTAGAGATGCACAGTGGGCACCAGAGGCTTCCCCAGGCCCCTCTTAAGCCAGAGGGAGGAGTTTGGGGTGGCCACCTCCTTGGATGACCCATGCCAAGGGGCCCTTCAGGTGCTTCTCTGATCCTTCCTCTGGCTTTCATTGGATGTGTTTCACTGGGTAGGTAGCGCACTGTGTGTGGTGCTTGGGGCCTGCCTCTGAGCGCAGTGGGCCGGGGTCCTTTCTCCTCCCAGCCAAGAAATCCCAGCCCTTTCCTTAGCTTTTAAGTGGACACTTGAGGCACAGCGGTCATTGTTTATCTTGTGCTGGCTTTTAATCTGCAAGATGCTTAGCGCCTTTCAGAATTAGTTAGGATCCCAAAACGTACCACATTGAAGCCCCCAGGCCTGTTGGTTAGAGCAGCTGCAGCAGCTCTGGAAGGAAAGGCGTGGTGATTATAGGGAGTTGTGTTAGAGATTTAAAAAGTGCATTTCTGTGTTTTTTAGCAACAAAAGAAAGATTTAGCACCAATGCTGTCTCACAGTTTACAATTCAGACTTCCTTAAAAGACTCGTGGTTATTGTGTGCCCTCTTCTGAGGTGCTCGGTGACACAAGGCGCCCTCCTTTCCCCGAAGGCGAAGCAGCAGAGGGACACTCCTGGGAAGGGTTTGATGTATGTGGGCAGCCGGCAAGCCTGAACTTACAGAGTGAAACTCTGGGCCTCTTCTTCCTTCCGTGATATACCAGACCTCTCCCCACTCCTCTTTCCCAGCTTCCCCTTGACCTCACCTCCATTCCAGGTAAAGTGAAAACCCACCAGGGCAAGGTCTTGTCTTTCTTGTTCACTACTGCATCTGCAGGTCTTGGATCAGCGACCATGCAGTAACTGTTTAGTCGAATTAATGAATGGAAGGAAGAACAAACAAATGGATGAATTCCAGGAACATTCATCACTATACTTGCTTTGATTCTATCCTTTGTTAGTTGACACAAGAATGAATTCTCATGCCACCTTGCATCATCCCTCTTGTTCTTGACGATGCTTGGTGGCTCAACCGCTCAGTTTCTAGAATTCTGGGGTACCCCAGAATCATGATTGACATTTTGCTCCCTATATTGTCTTCCTTTCTCCTGTGTCCCCCACTCCCAACTCCCTCTGGCTCCGGGTTTTCTGGTGCTTGAAGACCACAGGCCTACAGTCTGTCGCTGATGAGCACCAATGACCAGGCCACTGTCCTGATGTCTGTTTTCTCCTAGGGACCGTATGTAGTTCTGCATTGGGAATTCTGCATACCTCGAATCGCCATAGTGTACTAAACTCCCCCAAACCATTTTAATGCCTCAAGGAATAGAATTGCACAGATGCAAAAGGGGAGGAAGACTGCCAGGTGGCTTCCCAATGGCATGACTAATTCAGCGTTTGATGGTGTTTTGAAGAAGATCATTTCAGCCCCTGGTAAGTGCTGTGGAGAAAGCCAAGCAAGGTAATCATGTAGGAAGTAACCAGAACGTGGCAGGAGTACCCTTTGGTGGAGGTCAAGGGAAGCTGCGCTGAGTGCTAACGAAGAACAGAGGTCTGAAGAACCTGCATGGGCCAAGTGTGCTGAGTGGGGGGACTGCCCACCATTAGGTAGGAAATTTCAGGTGGTTTGTGAGACATTAACCAAAGCTTTTGGGTTTATAATTTCGTAGGAAAGATAGGAGAAATGACCTATTTACACCACTGAATCTTTCACGGCTATAGTGATGAGGAAGAATTGAGGGGTCTTTCATTTTTCTAGGATTTATTTTAAGGAATAGGCGTGTCCTCAAGGTTAGAGTGTTGTGGACAAAACTTAGCCCTCATCGCTTTTAGGCTCTCTATTCCTTCCCAGGCAAATGGGAAGACTACATTTCCCAGCCTCCTTGAAGATTAGGCAAGGCCCTGTGACTACTTCTAGCCAATGAAATGTGAGAATTCCAGGCTGAGGCATTTAAGAGCTGCTACGTGACCTCCAGGATCACTCACGTCCCTTGCGATGGCATCCCTGGAGACTATATATTGGGACGGCAGTGTCACAAGGTAAAAAGAACTGGGTTCCTGAGGGACTAGAAGAGCCACTGAGCCACTGAGACTTTGGGTGAGCAAGCTGCACACATTTGCAGAGCCATTGAATTTCAGGTTTAATTTGTTTTGTGACATAGCTTATCCTGTCCTAACACAAGGTGGGGATATGGGAGCTTGATCAGAGAATGGAGGCCTGGTCGGGCCGAACCCTTAAGGAATATGTGCTAATGCACACCTCCCACAGCTGGCTGAGGGACAAGCTCAAATAAAAGTGAGTCTCTGGGGTAAGGCTCACCTCCGCTGTCAGGCGGCTCTGGCGCTCCCAGCCCCTATTTTTACTTTCCTGAGAAGTTTGTTGCTTTGGCTTTACTGGACATGCTTCCTTATTTGGCTTGGCAGGTGAGATTTTGCCAGGCTTCTTTTATGAGTATCCATGTTTATTCTCAGACTTTCAGCGTTCACAGTCATTTCTAAAATTTACTAATTCAGTCAAAACTTAGCAGATGTTCAGAATCTGCCAGGTCCTGTGTGCCAGACGGTAAAGAAATACAGGTGAGTAGGGCACACCTGCTGCTCTTGAGGTAACAAGACAGGGCGGTGCCGTTGGTGGTGTTAGAGCCGGCACAGGACGCCCTGGGCTGCAGGGCGGTGTGCTGTGCCTGGGAGTCAGTGACGGCTACTTTGTTACTGTAGGTAGCAGCTGGAAGTGAGCAGCCAGAGGGAAAATAAAGCAGCACTGTGCCCTGCCTCCCCCAACTACAATCTAACAAAGAACAAAACAGGAGGCGGGAAACAAAAGGGAGTCGTGTCTCACCAGTTAACTCAGCAGTCCTGAGCCTGGGCCCATAAGATTGCCAGGTGTTCGAACATCACAAGCAAAGACAGTGCAGGGGGAAGGGAGTCCTCGAGACTCTGTGCAGGGAAAGGGGGCCTCTGTAACAGTTTCACTAACTAGACAAAAAGCCTTGACTAGGTGGGAAAGAAATGTTTGGAAGCTGAAGAAGGAGGGGGAACCTAGAAACTGACTAAAGTACATGACCCCTGAACGCCCGTAGTTGGCACATTCAGGTGAGCTGAGTGCCCACTTGTAGCCTTGGCTCAGGTGTATAGAACAAACTTACTAATGACTTCATTTCCTCTGTACGTGGGGCATTCAGACTAGCTGGGTGGGTGCCTGCTT
>PVJI01032350.1:0-12290 GCA_004026765.1 Micronycteris hirsuta
TGTATGGTTGCCTCTCACATGGCCCTCATGGGGACCTGGCCCGCAACCCAGGCATGTGCCCCGACTGGGAATCGAACCGGGACCCTCTGGTTCCCAGCCCGCGCTCAATCCACTGAGCTACACCAGCCGGGCTTAGTTTCCTTTTTAAATTAAATTTATTGGGGTACATTGGTTGATAACATTTTTATGCTTCAGGTTATAATTCTATAATACATCATCTGTATGTTGCATTGTGTGCTCACCACCCAAATCTAGAGTCCCTCTGTCACCATATATTTGACCTCCTTTATCCTCTTCATTCTTCCCCCAATGGTAATGAAAAGAGGTATCCTCTTCCTCTTCCCCTATGGTAATCAGCATATTGTTGTCTGTGTCTGTTTGTTCATTTGTTGCTTTCTGTTTTATATTCCACATATGAGTGAAATCATATGGTTTGTGTTCTTACCATGATAGTCTCAAGATCCATCCATGTTGTTGCACATAGCAATATTTCATCCCTTTTATGGCTGAGTAGTACTCCATTATATATACATATCTCATCTTTATCCAAGCATCCATTGAAGTACACTTATATTGTTTCCATGTCTTGGCTACCATGAATAATGCTGCAATGAACATAGTGGCACATATATTTTTATGAATAAGTGTTTTAAAACATTGGGTCAAGGATCTTAGCAGACATCTCACCAAAGAAGATATACAGATACTAAATAAGCATATGAAAGTTTGTTCCATATCATATATCCTCAGGGAAACACAAATTAACACAACACTGTGGAGATGTGACTCCACTTACATATCAGAATGGCCAAAATCCAGAACATCGACAACATCAAATGCTAACAAGCATGTGGATATACAAGAACTCCCATTCAATGCTGGTGGGAATGAAAAGTGGTACACCTACTTAGCAAAAAATTTTTGGCAGTTTCTTATAAAACTAAACCAAGTGATTCAGCAATTGCACTCCTTGGTATTTACCTAAAGAATTTGAAAACTATGTTCACACAAAAACATGCACATGTATGTTTATAGTAACTTTTTAAAAAATATATTTTATTAATTATGCTATTACAGTTGTCCCATTTTTCCCCCTTTCTTCCCCTCCGCCCCCATACCCCCCCCATTCCCCGCCCTTTAGTTTTTGTCCATAGGTCACACACATAAGTTCTTTGGCTTCTACACTTCCTATACTATTCTTAACCTCCCCTGTCTGTTTTCTACCTACCATTTATACTGCTTATTCTCTGCCCCTTCCCCTTACCACTCCCCTGTTGATATCCCTCCATATCTTATATAAATCCCTTTAACATTTCATACAATAAAGGCTGGGTGATGATGAACTCCTTGAACTTGACCTTACCTGAGAAGCACTTTATCTGTCCTTCCATTCTAAATGAGAGTTTAGCTAGATAGAATATTCTTGGATGTAGGTCCTTGCCTTTCATGACTTGGAATGCTTCTCTCCAGCCCCTTCTTGCCTGAAAGGTCTCTTTTGAGAAATCAGCTGACAGTTTTATGGGAATTCCTTTGTAGGTAACTATCTCCTTTTCTCTTGCTGCTTCTAGGATTCTCTCCTTATTTTTAATCTTGGGTAATGTCATTATGATGTGTCTTGGTGTGTTCCTCTTTGGGTCCAACTTTTTTGGGACTCTCTGAGCTTCCTGGACTTCCTGGAAGTCTATTTCCTTCACCAGCTTGGGGAAGTTCTCCTTCATTATTTGTTCAAATAAGTTTTCAATCCCTTGGTCTTCCTCTTCTCCTTCTGGCACCCCTATGACACGGATGTTGGGACGTTTAAGGATATCCTGGAGGTTTCTGAGTCCCTCCTCAGTTTTTTGAATTCTTGTTTCTTCATTCTTTTCTAGATGGGTGTTTTTTTTCTTTCTTCTGGTCCACTCCGTTGATTTGAGTCCCAGTTTTCTTCTCATCCCTATTGGTTCCCTGCAGATTTCTCATTTCCTTTATATTATCCTTCATTTGTTCAAGTAATTGCGATAATTTTTTGTCGAATTCTGTGAACATCCTTATTACCAGTGCTTTGAACTGTGCATCTGATAGGTTGGCTATCTCTTGGTCGCTTAGTTGTGGTTTTTCTGCAACTTTGATCTGTTCCTTCATCTTGGCCATTTTTTTTTCCCTCAGTGCACCTGTCACTTTAAGGGGCAGAGCTTTACATGTTCACCAGGGCAGGGAAATGCTGTGTTGTGATGCAGCCTGTGGGGGCGGGTCCTGAGAGAACAATGGTGCTTGCTCCGCTCTCCCCACTCACTCCACTGCACTCAAGCAAGCCGGGCCCCTCTGTGCTGGCTCCGGGGTCGGTGGACGAGCCTGCACGGCTCCAAGTCCCCATGGGTCTCCCCAGTGAACTCTCCTGTGAGGCCGGGAGTTCCTCCCGCTGCCACCTCCACCGCAATAGGTGTTTTTTTTTTAAATAATTACTTTATTGTTGTTCAATTACAGTTATTTGCAACGTCTCCCCTCCCCTCCTCCCTTCCCCTCCAACCCCACCTCCCTCCCCAGCCTCCCTCCTCCCCCTTAGTTCTGTCCATGTGTCCTCTACCTTGATTCCTGAAAGCCCTTCTCCCCATCGTCCCCTCCCCCCTCCCCCATAGGGTTTTCAATCCGTGGTTTGAGGTTTTATTTCCCTGCGTTGGTGGGATTCGTGGTCTTCTCAGAAGCTGTTTTTCCTCTCGGTTTATCTGTGCACTTATGAGGACCCGCCCCGTCCACTAGTCTCGGCCCTGCTGTGTCAGGGTGGGCCGGGCGATGGCCGCCGTGGGTCCCTTCTGGCAGCTGCAGCATTGCCGGTACTGCTCCGTAAACCCGCTGCTGTGCACTCACCGCCTGGCTTGCGCGTGTTCTCCGCCCTGCTCGCCGAGTGCTCTCTTCGCCCAGCTCCACCCCACTTACCAGACTGGATGTATGTGTCTTCTTTAACTCCTTGGTTGTCGGACTTCCTCTCAGTTTGATTTTCTGTCAGATCTGGCTGTTTTTGTTTAATTAAATTGCTGTTTTTTTCCTCATTTGGTTGTGCGAGGAGGCACGGCATGTGCACCTATGCCTCCATCTTGCCAGAAGTCCTATAGTAACTTTTTTCATAATTGCCAAAAACTTGGAAGTAACCAAGATTCCCTTCAGTAGGTAAGTTGATAAATAAAGTGTGTTACATCTAGATAATGGAATATTATTCATCACTAATAAGAAAGGAATAATCAATCCATGAAAAGACATGGAGGTAACTTTAATGCATGTTAATAAGTGAAAGTAGCCAATCTGAAGAGGCTACATAGTGTTTAATTCCAACTATAATGACATTCTTGAGAAGGAAAAACTATAGTAAAAAGATCAGTGGTTGTGAGTGTGCAAGTTTGGGATAAATAGGCAGAGCACAGAGAATTTTTAAGGCGGTAAAACCACTCTTTATGATATAATATATATATAATTGGAATAGAATCCAGAGTCCAGAAGTAAACTCATATATCTATAGTCAGTTACCATATGACCCAGTAGTTCTATTATTACATACCTACCCAAAAGAAATGAAAACATTTGTCCACACAAAATAAACAAAATGTGATATAGCCATACAATGGCATACTGTTCATTAATAAAGAAAATTGAAGTACAGCACTGATACATCCCACAACATGGATGAACCTTGAAAACAGTATGCTAGGTAAAAGAAACCAGATACAAAAGATAATATACATATTTTATGATTCCATTTATAAGAAAGGCAAATCTATATGACAGAAAGTGATTAGGGCTGGGCATGGGGAACATAGACTGAGCCCAAATTTACTTCTTGGGGACAATGGACATATTCTAAAATTAGATATGGTTTCGGTTGCACAGCTATAATTATACTAAAAACCATTGAATTGTACTTAAAATGGATGAATTTTATAGTATGATAATTTTATAGTACATAAATTATATCTCAATAAAGCTATTAATTAAAAAATGACAGTTTGTTTCCCTAAATGCTATGCATTGTCAGAGACTTCAGTTGTACTTTGTCATGTTTACCTATATCTATATATCTCAAGGGAAATGGTAGAAAGGAAGCAAGATAAAAAATAAAATAAAACCTGTTCTCCTAGTTTTTTTCTGAAATTGAGATTTCTCGACTAAAATTGTCCATGAGTATTATTCTACTGTTCTCGGACTGGGATAGACACACACAACATGACCAGGTCCCTTATCTGGGCTGTACTTCAGAATTGTATAGATATATAAAGAGGGAAGCCTGGGAGGTTTTTGTAAGACCCTCTTGTTCTTTGGGAGAGTGGGCTTCCAGGAGTGCATTGATGACTCCTTTACCTGTGAAATGCTTTGATTTATTTTAGTGTCCCTTTTGTTTCCTTGGTTCATGGTTAGAAGCCACACCTCAGGGTGGTACTGGTGCTTTGGCAGCTGCTGAAGACCAGAGTAAAATCAATCTGCTGATTGCAGAGGAGCCAAGGGCTGGAGCTGGGCTGTGTGTTAGGGGCCACTTCCCTTAGGTACACTTTTGCCTGACTTCTCTACACTTGCCCTAGCTGAAACCCCCACCTCCACCCACCAACAGTCACATTCTTCGGACTTCTCTGGACATTGCTGTGGGCCCCCACACTGGATTTCCCTCCCTCCTCTGCATTGCTGCAAACTTTCACTTTCTCTTCCCCTCTGCTATTACTTACCTCAAGGACAGAGGAAATACTTGCCACAGTACTCTCTGAAACAGAGATCTGATCTCTGCTCCCCTCTCTTCTAGTTTTTCTTATTTCTTTCAGGAGAAAGCCCACATTCCTTAACATGATATGTAGACTGACCTCAACTTCTCTAGCCTCATGTTCCATCACCTGTTCTCACCCTCAGGTAACCCCACAAAGCTATTTATAATTTTCCTGAACATGCTGTTTCCTTTTCTGTATTAGCCCCTTTGCATCTGCTATTCCTTTAATCACAAATGAGTACTGTTTTTCTCTTTTTCTCCACAGAGTATATCCCACTCATCATTTAAGACCAAGTGCCTCTGTGAAACCTTAGGCTCTCTGACTTAAGGAGGTTTCAGCTTTCTTACTGTTTCCAGAGCTCACTGAATATAACTCAGGAAGACAGAGAGGTACAAAGGAGAGAACCCAGATTATGGAGTCAGCCAGACTGTGTGATAATGGGTAAATGACTTAATCTGTCTCTCTCTCTCTCTGAGCTTCAGTTTCCTCAAATATGAAACGAGCATATAAAACCCAACAAGGTAATGTAGTTGATATTGATAAGTTGCAAGTACAGTACCTGGTACATGTTGGATATTGGGGCAATATTACATGTTGTCAAAGAAATAGAAAAAATGATCCCTTCACCTTCAGTGGGGATTCTGACGAGACTTTTTCTCAACAAGTAACTTAGTGGGTGGTGTTCTCTGGGACTTGCTTTACCTAGTTATCTTCTTGGGGTTCATCTGCCTTTGGTCACCTCCACATCGAAGGGGTGCTGTGCAAGTATTCTCCCTTCTTGGGGACAGCCATCAGCTGCTTTCCCATTCATGTCCCTTAGAAATCTGTACAGGAAAGTGTGAGAGAGGAGGGATGAAATTTTAGCACTTCATTCTTATCTTCCTCATGTCTTAGTCTTGCCTCCAAACCCAAAAGAGATTGTTTAGCAATCACTCCCCCATTGGCCTTGCTATTTCCTATAACTTTCTCCCTAGTCTTTTTTCTGTAATTGGGATTTCAGAAATGAAATTGTCCATGAATAGAAATATACTGTTCTCAGAGTGGCATGGACATACACACAAGCTGGTTTCTCATCTGGACTCTATTTCAGAAATGTACACAAGATGGCAAAAATATACTACTTGGAACTAGAGCAATATTTATCCTTTAAAAATTAGGGGGGTGGAAGATTCCTTGCTTCAGTTCCTACTGGAATGTAAAGTAAATATGTGCTGATGCTACACTTTTGCAACATTGATTTAGTCACCATCAGGGTAATTGGATGAGTGATGCATGGTTACACACACACACACACACACACACACACACACACACACAATCATAGTGCTTTGTTGTGAACTGAATTTCAGGCATTCTGATTCCAGAGTAAGGCTTTATTGGATCAAGCCATCCATTAACAACACTTTACTAAGTGCTGCCTTGTGTGTCAAGCCTTGTGTTACGCAGGGAGAAGAATTGAAGTGAGGCAACCAGAAGTCAGGGATGGAGTAATCAGAACACAACAGGAGTGAATAAAGAAAGCATTATTGTAGTAATACAGACTGGATTTGAAAGGATAAGGGGTTGAGGTTACTAAACTATAGAGTCCCAGGGCAAATTTCCAGGACAAGATGGTGAAACCTGAGCAGTGCCATGTTGGATAACAGGATTGAAAACTTTGAGTCATCTGCAGTGTTCTCTCAGAGTTGTCCTTAGAATGTATTGAATGGATATTAGTTTGCAGGAGGTTGGAACAAGAATGACCTAGAATTACCTATGTCTGAGAGGCTATATGAAAGGTTGAGAGGAATATGAAATCAAGAGGCCAAAGGTATCTTAGTCCTAGTGTCACTACTGACTAATTGTAGGTGACACTGGGCAAGTCCTTTCTCTAAGAACCTCAGTTTCCAAGTCAATACATTGCAACTAAATGCTATCAGTCTTACACACCTCTTAGGACCATTGTTAAGAGAATAAATGACATAATTGTTCTTAGAAAGGTAAAGAGGACCATCCATAACACAGGTTAGTATTATGAAGACAAATGTTTATATTGTTGCCACTCTCCTGAAGCTGGGGATAGGATAACTTCAATATTTGAATGAATTTTTCTTGGAAGCCCTCTTATATGCCATAATTATAGCCTGCTAGCCACTATTTGAGTGTTCATACTTAAGTAGGATCTGCCCCATATGTATGTATGTGTGTGTGTGTGTGTGTGTGTGTGTTTGTTTGTATTTGTAAGCTTGCATTGGACTAGGATATTAGAACCATGACAAAAAAAAACCCACTGGAGGACTCTTAGGAACAAAAGTGCTATATAGAGATAGGGATTTGTGCAAGGATCTTTGGACCTGCTTACAGAAATACATGCTGTGTTGCCCCTGCAGTAAGCCCCATTATCTATCATCCTTGGTGTATTACAAAGCCTTTCTATTTGTCTCCCTCACTTCATGCTGCCCCAATCCACTCCATTTTCCATATGGATGCTAAAGTGCTCTTTCCAACTCACATGGAATTCCTGGGCTCCTGGATACCCACAAGGTAGCATACATGCTCATTTACGTGACATAGAAGCAGGGCACTGATATGGCTACACCTCCTGTTCAAATTGTGGAATATTTTGATACTCAGACATGCTCCTCCGAATTGTTTCAAGACCCTCATGCTGCCCTGTTTCCCACTCCTGGACCTATTTTTAACTTCCTGGGGACCCAGAAACTAAAGGGATACTGCCCAGCACAGCAGGGAGCCTGGAGGACACTGTTCATGTGTTGACCTGCATCTTTCTGCTTGGTCAGTGCTCCTGTGGTCTGGTTTTTAAATATTTTGAGGATTGCCTCCACCGTCACAATTCATCTAATTACAGCTCATCTTTATGGCCTCATCTGTCACAAGTTCTCCCCACAGATCTCAACAACCCTGAAATCCTCAGATTCCATGTCTCAATTTGTACACCGGTCTCTTTCACTATACTAGAAACTTGAGGACAGAGACAGTGTTTTCCTCATTAATGTAGTCCCAAAGTCCAGCTCAGGACATAGTATGTACTAGACACTCAATACATGTTTGTTTATTAGCATAGAACATGCTGGTAGATGGTAAGTATCATGCATCCTGTAAATTACCCCAGAATCCAGACCTGGAGCTGATGCAAAGCACTTTTCTGGTCTTAATACCTCATGAATGTTATTCACATTTCCAATATCCTTGAAAGGCAGGGAAGAGCAAATACTATTTCCATTCTATTACTGGGGAAATGGAAATATTTCAAGAGTGTGTCTTAATCACAATAAATGTTTAATAGAACTGAGACATAAAGTCATTCCTTTGGAACCTTTACCTTACCCACAGTACTGTAAAGGCATGTGGGATTTGGGGGTAAAATCTGTTGCCCTAATGTGAGTAACTGGCTTCTGGGGAGGTACTGGTTTTCAGTCTTTCTAAGTGGATCTGAGGACTATCTGTTGGAAGTGATGTAAATGTTCTTGCCCCTTCTCCTCCAACACTTCCAGGAGAGATACCATATTTTGGGGTTGAGATGGAGAATACATTGCACCTCTCTTGATTTGATTGCCAGCTTCTGCTTCATTAACATGGCTTCATAACTTGTTGCCTCTTGAGCAACAAGCTAACTTTTGCTTCAGCAACTTCTCTGACAGCCTTTCTCTGAGATTTATCTTCCCTACCTCCACTGTAGCCATGTAAGCTGTGATTACTGTAGAGAAGGCCAGACTGGGAGAATGATTGAACTCTGTTTTTTTTTAATACTTATTTTTTTTAGAGAGAGGGGAAAGGAGAGAGAATGAGAGGGAGGGAAACATTTATGTGTGAGAGAAACATCAATTCGCTGCCCTCCACATGCACTTAGACCAAGGATTGAACCTGAAACCCAGGCATGTGCCCTGACTAGGAATTGAACCCATGACCTTCTGGATTGAAAGATGACACCCAATCAACTGAGCCACACCAGCCAGGACCTGAGCCCTATTTTGAAAGAACTTAGTCCTCATCGGGAAGCAAGTCTCATATGTCAGGTATGACTTAGGCTGCAAGTAACTGAAACTCCTATTCTAACAGGAAGTTATCTCACATAACAGAAAGTTCAGGGAAAGGGCAGAGTTCAAGATTGGTTGATTCTGCTGCTTATAATGACTATCAGCATGTTCTAGGGTAAATTTTTACCTTGTTCTTGTCTAGCAGGAGAGAGAAGAATCTAGTAACTCATAAGTCCAGGAAACCATGTTGATGTTAAGCATTTTCAGTTCCATCTTTATAGACAGTAGAGAAACATGGGCACTGGAGAACAACAGGGTAAATTCTGAGTACCCACTGAGTTCATATTAGCTATGTGTCCTTGCACTTGTCAATTATAGCCCTGAGTCAGTTCCCTTATGTTTCACATGGCAGTCATAATATCTGGCTTGCTTCCTAGTAGGTTTATGGTGGAGGTCATGTGGCAATGTGAAAGCATTTGGTAAACCATATAAAGTGTCATATACCTTTGAGGTCTTTTAAAATTATTATAATCAAAGAAGATGTACACAGAACATACACTGTATATAAGATTCTGATATATTACAAGGTTAAAATAAAAGTTAATAACCTCAATGTTCTCCAAATAGTTTAATAAACATCTACTAAGCCAACCCATAGGTTCTGGGGACACAGATATGAAAAAACACCTACTGTCTGCCCTCAGGGAATTCCATTAGAGGAGACAGACACATGAACATATAACATCAATACAGTTTGGTAACTGTGTAGAACAGTAGAGGGGTGTGCAGAGCATCTTGGAAGTATTCAGGATTTACTAACTGATTGAGGCTACATAGGGAATGGAGTGGAGTAGTGTCTGGAGCTTATAAAGCAATAAAAAAGATATGAAAAGAACCATATAACATGCACAGCAAAGCCCCCAAACACCCTTCTTACTTTGTACTGTAAGAGCAAACTAAAGAGTAGAGTCTGTAGAAAACAATGAGTAAATAATGGGATGATGAATTCTTTTTTCCCTTCTCTCCATATATTGTAGTTAATAAACACATGCTCCCTAGAGCTTCTAATCCACATCTACAGACTGAAATATAAGCATCTCCATGCATAACAGGCTCTCAAATTGTCATTGAATACTGATCCACACTGGCAGAACAGTATCCTCCGAAGTCACTTCATTACTTTCTATAGCATATCCTCTGAGAATTGCAGATTTGTCCCCTAATAACATGTTGGGACACGTGTATCAACTTTTTCAGAAAAAGATTATTTATCTGTAGAGTTTCACATATCCTATGATTAAAAATCATAATCCCTTATCCTATGTTACT
Organism: Micronycteris hirsuta; assembly: GCA_004026765.1. Taxonomy (NCBI): domain Eukaryota; kingdom Metazoa; phylum Chordata; class Mammalia; order Chiroptera; family Phyllostomidae; genus Micronycteris; species Micronycteris hirsuta. Next base: position 10,028 of record PVJI01032350.1, read on the forward strand.
ATCTTAACATAAACCAAAATTTATGTGCATTTTAAAACAACAAAATATTCTTTAAACAGCACTTTTTTAGTTTTTTTAAAATGCTGTTTTCACCCTGGTGGGTGTGGCTCAGTTGGATGGGCATTGTTCCACAAAGCAAAAGGTCACCGGTTCAATTTCCCATCAGGGCACATGCCTGAGTTGTGAGTTCGGTCCCAGGTTGGGGACATACAAGAGGCAACTATTGATGTTTCTCTCTCACATCAATGTTTCTCTCCCTCTCTCTTGCCTTCTCTCTCTAAAAATAAATGAATAAAATATTTTCAAAAACTAAAAGTGTTTTCATTGACTTTATCAGTTCCCTGAACTGTGTAAACCCTGCTGGTGGTGCTGCAAGGACAGTGTGTGTAAAGTCTGTACAATTTAATCCCTGAACCAAACCTCAGGGTTACCTGTTGGGTCCCAATGACAAAGCTTTGCTTGTCACTACTCTCTTATGTAGAGCTCTTTTCTGCCAAAGGTTCTCTGCCTCCTAAAATGCCTTAATTAGAGCCCAATTAGAGTTGACCTCTAGAAAGTCTGCTGTACTTTTGGTGTTTGGTCTCCTTTCCTATGGAGAGCTCTACTCTTCAGCAGGCTCATAAAGCACCCTGGTGGACAGCTTGTTGGGCCCGAATTTCTTATCTTTATCAGGGTCTGTGCTGTATTATCTCCTGAGGTACCTACCTACCTGCCTGTTCTCAAGTTGCTTCCTCACACCCAAATTTTGACAGTGCTTTCCTGGAGGATCCAGCCAGCCATATTGTTGCCCCAAAACAGCTGGGGGACTCATCAAAGCCAGAGGCAACCATGTGGGTGGACCTGGCCTTGAAAAAATGGAATGCTTCCCTTCTCTTATGCTAATAAGTTAATGATGGGATCTGCATGAAGAGGAGTGCTGAGAGAATCCTTTCAGAAAATGAACAGAAAAAGTAGAGGCAAGATGGAGGCGTAGGTAGACATACTGTGCCTCCTCATACAACCAAAAGAGGAAAAACAGCAATTTAAATAAACAAAAACAGCCAGATCTGACAGAAAGTTGAACTGAATGGAAGTCCGACAACCAAGGAATTAAAGAAGACACATTCATCCAGACTGGTAAGCGGGGCGGAGCCAGGCAAAGAATGTGCAGCCAGCCGGGCGGTTTGTGGAGTGGTACTGGCAGCACTGCAGCTGCCGGGAGAGACCCGCGACTGGCTTGCCTGATCAAAACGCGGCCAGCACCCGGCCCACCGGGACCCAGCGTGGCCGAAGTTGGTGGACTGGGCGGGCCCTCATTCGCTTGCAGATAAACCGGGAGAAAAAGCTCGGAGTGGAGCGGACTGAGCAGCAACCCACCAACTCGAGGAAATAAGACCTCAAACCACCAATTGAGGGCACCTGTAGGGGCTGAGGCGGCGGCGGGAGGAACTCCCGGCCTCACAGGAGAGTTCGTAGGGGAGACCCACAGGGACTTGGAACTGTGCAGACCTGCCCACTCAACCCGGAGCCAGCACAGGGGGGCCCAACTTGCTTGGAGGTACAAGTGTGGATAGCGACGCAAGCACCATTGTTCTCTCAAGACCCACGCCCACAGGCTGCGTCACAATACAACGGCATGGGTTACCCTTCCCCCACAGACAGCATCACAAAATAGCGACAGGAGTTGACCCACCCTGGTGAATACCTAAGGCTCTGCACCTTAAAGTAACAGGTGCACCGAGAAAAAAAATGGCCCAAATGAAAGAACACATCAAAGCGCCAGAAAAAATACAACTAAGTGACGAAGAGATAGCCAACCTATCAGATGCACAGTTCAAAGCACTGGTAATCAGGATGCTCACAGAATTCGACAAAAAATTATCGCAATTACTTGAACAAATGAAAGATAATATAAAGGAAATGAGGGGAAATCTGCAGGGAACCAATAGGGATGAGAAGAAAACTGGGACTCAAATCAACGGAGTGGACCAGAAGAAAGAAAAAAACATCCAACCAGAAAAGAATGAAGAAACAAGAATTCAAAAAACTGAGGAGAGGCTTAGGAACCTCCAGGACATCCTTAAATGACACGGGGTAGATCGGGCCTGCCGACACCCGTGGTTGCCGTGACTCGGTGCGTGTCATACCGTGACACGCGGGGAAAGTAATACCGGGGCTACGTGACTGATTCCTCCCAATTCCAGGAAAAAGCCTCGTGGCTTGCCCAGCCAGGGTTTTTATCAGGGGGCAATTTACATAGGATTGATTATTCATGGGATTATGC